>JABUQX010068302.1:25000-27500 GCA_015478945.1 Trachelipus rathkii | reverse complement strand
GTATAAGTTTTTATATGCTGATTTAAAAATATGTATTGTTTTTCTGAAAGTAGATATTGAATTTTTAAAAATATTTGACAAGATTTTAAATTATTTAAAATATCTCGAACTTTTGAATCATGTCCGTGTTACCACTGAAATTCATTGTTGGCATCATATAGTAGCAATATATTAAAAAAAATAAAGTAAAATGGTAACCGGACGGAGTCGTGAAACATATTAGGACCTTATATATATATAAGGCTATTGTTAGTTATAGCAGCAGTTAGCAGCATATAGTATTGTTGTTATATATATATATTTTATATATATAGCAGTATATATATATATATATATATATCTAGCTTTATTTCTAAATATTCATTTACTACCTTTAAAGGATAAGTTCCTATATATATATATATATATATATATATATATATATATAGGTCAGAGTGTCTAAAGCTGACATCATGTAACTCGAGAACGGCAGCACCTACAGTAAAACAAATTATATATTTGGAATCAGCGGAAAATTCTAAGGAGGGTTTTTAATTAATTTTTTATTTTTTTTTATTTTTGCATTTATTCGTCGGAAATATTAAAAAAATTTCACTTGCGTCGAGCCGACGGTGGGACAGAGGGGGACAAAGTCCCCCATCGTCCACCGGGAGGCCGGAGAGACCCCCGACTGTTGCCATCTTTGCAAGTTTGTTCTATAGTATTCCTTTAGTTAAAAATACCAAAGTGTAAAAGGAAGGAAAATTATTCTTTTTTTTTAACTAAAGGAAGGTCCTATTCTGTTTTACGACTCCGTCAGTTATAATTTTTTTTTTTTTTTTTTAATATATTGCTACTATATGATACCAACAATGAATTTCAGTGGTAACGGACATGATTCAAAAAGTTCGAAGTATTTTTTAAATAATTTTTAAAAATCACATTTTTGTTAAATATTGTTTTTAAAAATGAAATATCTCGAAAAGTACGAAACTTACAGAAAACAATTACATATTTGGAATCTGCGTGTAAAGCTTATACTAAACAAACAAAACAAACAAAAAACATTTTTTATAAATTAATATTCCTAGCGCACGGACACTAGAAAAACCACTATATTTTTAAAACAACGTATAAGGCTTATTATAAAAATGAAAAAAAAAATTAATAAAAAAAACGGCAAAAAAAAAAAAAAATTAGGGGGCTCTAGCGGGGACAGAGGGACGTTTTCCATACCCCGTAGGGAGGGGCGGAGGAACCCCGCGACACCCAAATACCAAAGAGCGGGGATTCCGAGACCCTCCCGGAGGGGGGAAATAGTCCCCTGTCATTCCCCCGGAAGGCCGAGAGACCCCGGACTCCTGCCATCTTTGCGGTTTATCCTTGGGTATTCCTTTTTAGTAAAAAAAAAAAAAAAAAAATTAAAATGACGGAGTTGTAAAACGTAAAAGGTCCTATATTTTGAATCGTCCGTTACCACTGAAATTCATTGATCATATACTAGAAATATATTAAAAAAACAAAAATTCGCATCCGACGGAGTCGTAAAAACAGAAGAGGTCCTAAAGGAATACCACATACAAACCGCAAAGATGGTAGGAGTCAGGGTTCTAGGCCCCAGGACGAGCGGCGACTTTGTTCCCCCCACTGTCCCCTGTGTCGATGCTCGAGCCCCTAAATTTGGGAAAATTTTTTTTTTTTAAATCTTTCATAAGTTTTAAATGAATGTCACAAACAAACTAAAAATCCCTCCTTAGAATTTTAAGCTGATTCCAAATATATATGGAATTTGTTTTACTGTAGGTGTTGCCGTTATCGAGTTACATGATGTCAGCTTAGACATTCTGACCATATATATATATATATATATATATATATATATATATATATATATATATATATATATATATATATATATATATATATATATATATATAGAGATGTATTTATATGTCTCCATCTCTATATATATATATATATATGGATCATGTCGATTATCCGCCTCCACCTCCATATATTATATATACATCGATTGTATGAATTCGAACACATTTCATAAAATTGAAGTGAAAATGCCTAAAGTCAAATTGAAACTTTGTTATTAAAGCAGCTTCACACCTCTAAAAATATTTAAAAAAAAAAAGTTCAAATCTTTGTAAACTAATTAAACTCATAGGCTAACCTTTGCTTATGTATAGTTAAAATCTATTTTTATCTTTATATTTGAGTAATTTATTTCGCTTTGGCATTATTAAAAAAAGAAAAACACACGCATCTAGCAGCAAGAGCGCTTTGTAGACTTTATTCGATTACGTAGATTTAAAATTTTTTGACTTGAGCTAATGAGCAGATAACCCACATAGAGTCATATATATATATATACTAAGAGTTGTTATTATAATATATTAATAAATTATATAGAATAAAAAAATATAAAATATATATATATATATATATATATATATATATATATATATATATATATATATATATATATATATATATATATATATATATGGCC
>JABUQX010068302.1:17500-20000 GCA_015478945.1 Trachelipus rathkii | reverse complement strand
TAACAATTATAGCACGACAGAATATACATCTAAAGAGTTACACATTCGAGACAGTGAACGCAAACGTTTCAGAGTCCGCGTCCCCGCAGTGAACCCCCGCGAAACGCGGCGCGTGGGCCCGCAGGCGCAATATTTCCGCCGCCGTGTGCGCCCGCAGGCGCAATATTTCCGCGTAACCGCCGCCGCGTGTGTCCGCAGACGCAATATTACCGGGCAACAAAAAAAAATATAATATCAATGTAAACTATTCAAAGAATTTCTTTTCAAATACTATGAGTCATTCATTTTTACTACAATTGTACGAAATTTTATTAAAAACATATACTTTACATACCTTAAAGCAGTAAATCAGTAAATCAATAAAGGTGTTACCTAGCAACAAAGGGATTAGTATGCTTTTGTTTTACTGCTTTACTGCTTTAACTCATGTTTTACTGCTTTAACTCATATGTTTTACTGCTTTAACTCATTATTTATTAATGTAACATTACAGTACCTTAAAACTCAGTAAATCAGTAATTCAATTGAGGTGTTACCTAACACCAAAGGGATTAGTATGCTTTTGTTTTAACTGCTTTAACTGCTTTAACTCATGTTTTACTGCTTTAACTCACATGTTTTACTGCTTTAACTCATATGTTTTACTGCTTTAACTCATTTTTTACTGCTTTAACTCGTGTTTTACTGCTTTAACTCACATGTTTTTAGTACAATTTTGTGCAATTGTGAATGCTTTTACTGCCTTTATAACTTCACATGTTTTTTACTGCTTAACTCATGTTTTACTGCTTTACACTCATATCTTTTTACTGCTTTAAACTCATATGTTTTACTGCTTACTGTTTTAACTCAATATGCTCTACTGCTTTAACTCATATGTTTTAACTGTTTTACTGCTTTAACTCATATGCTTTACTGCTTTAACTCATATATTTATTAACATTATGTTTTCTTTTATATTTTTTAATTATTATTATCTTTTTTATTATTATTTTTATTTTTGTTTTAATACTTTTTATTTATTATCTTTTTTATTATTATTATTTTATTTTATTTTTTATTATTATTTAAAATTGTAATGTAAGAAAAACACACGCAGTGTCTGTTATATAAACATTTTATTAAAATAAAATTGTACGAAATTTTATTAAAAACATATAACTTTACTGCTTTACAGCTTTAATTAATGCTCATTATTCATTATTCATTTCTTACGAGTATGGAATGTGGAAAAATTTACGTTCCGAAGTCCGGCTACATGTCTTGTAGCTGGACCGACAGGCTGTGGTAAAACCTTTCTATTATTAAATATTTTAAAGGAAATGGAGATTTTTGAGCAAGCCCCTGTGAAAATAATATGGTGTTATAATGTTTATCAGGAAAAATTTAAAGAATATAAAGATGTGATTCAATTTCATGAAGGCATATACGAATATAGATCGTTTGGACAATATGACAGACCATAAATTATTGTAATTAGATGATTTAATGGCACAAATTGATTTGGGAAATACAGAAGCGTCAAGTTTTATTCTACCATCTAAATAATCTCTGTGTTTTTCATACACAGGCATATTTTTCATCAAAGCCAGCTTATTTGAACTGTTTCGTTTCGCTCTATTATTTACTGCTGTTTGGAAAGATTATTCCATTATTGTAGTTGCTACGCAGTGACTACCCTAAAGTATATAGAGAACTAACGTCAATCCCCACGGTTATTTGATGTTGTGAACTTCACCTCCAAAAACACGCCACAGAGTGCTGCTCGTACCAACATTCTAGCCTATGAGATGAAACTGTATACAGACTGGAGTTATGTTTCTCTAGTTCAAAGTATTTAAATAAAGCTTATAAAAAAATTTAAAAAGCTGAAGAGCTGAAAAACGTAAACTAATTAGTGAGGATGAGAAATTCATCCAGTGTGTATGTGAAGTCTGTTTAAATCTTATAAAAGGAAATGTTCCTTTAAACAGACCTCAGAAGGTAAAGCTACGTCGTTATAGAAGCATCATTAAAAAACTCTCCCTCAACATTAAAAATCTGAAAAATAAAAAGAAGTTACTACAGAGAGGAGGAGGGGTATTCCTACCATTACTCTTCTCCGTTATAGCTCCACTGATAACTAAGTGGTTGTCCCCATAATGAAGAAGGTTGCTGTACTTCCATATAATGAGTATGAGAAAATGAAGTATAATAATACAGCATCTGTACAGAATTCAGTTCCTCAGATTCAACATTCACAACCTCTATATGGCCAGTTACTGCCGCACACTGTGCAAAATACCCAAACACATCATCAGCATTCACAACCCCAATATATGCAGATATTACAGCCCAATGCATCGACATTACTACCTCTTTCACATTCACAACAGTTGCACCAGCAGAATCCATATATTGTGAACGAATCATTATCTTTTCAGCAACCTCTACCTCATAGCTTATATGATCCTAAAGTTGATCAGATATCCAATTACGAGAAAGAAGTGTACAGGATATT
>JABUQX010068302.1:10000-12500 GCA_015478945.1 Trachelipus rathkii | reverse complement strand
ACTTCTTTTGTATTTGTTCGTATCACGAGCGAGTCACCATTATCAAATTTCCTCTCTTTCTTAGCTCGAAAATGCACTTTCCTTCTTTTCTCTCTCTTTCAGGCACTTCTTTTTATTTAACCTCTCAGAGGTACCTCCTCCTTTACTAATCTCAACACCGCTCAATTATTTGTGCCTGTCTTTCGTTTCTATCTATACACAAACAAAGCATTCTTGACCCTCAACATTCAGCTCCGTAATATCAAGTAACGTGCCTCAATAATGTTTAATATATTTAATCATTTTTTTTTTTTTTCCTCCATAGGAAATTCTTTCAATCTTTAATGTTGGGTTACAGGTGCAACCAACATTTTTTGAAAAGAAATTTTCCAATCTCTCTTCCAGCTCTCCCTCACTTCCCCGGTCCCCTCCACATATTTCACCTCCAAATATTTAAACTCCTCTACCTGTCTCCTACAGAAATAAAGGAAAATCATTGAAATTTAATCAAAGAAATTATTGTCAAAAAAAGGTGAAGAGCCCGAGAAGAGAGAAGTGTTCTAATTTGAAGAATTTAGGATATTTCAGTGCTGAAGTGGGAGAACTATATTACAGTATGGGTGAATTTTAGGTAGTAGATTGACATGATAGTGAGCCCCCATATGAGGTAGAGATTTTTTGGAGACTCTCCAAATCAGAGACAGAAAAACAAACAATCCCATTGAGCCACTCAGACAGTAACCAAGAGCCTTTGAATGAAAATTGAGGACAGAAGCAGTTAAAAGGGAACAGAGTGGCAAACAGCCGTAAGTTTCCGTACTACTAAAATAATATATGGTGAGGTTTAAAAAAAAAAGTAGTGTTGTTTCACAAGGTGGAACAATTTAGTTTTAAATACGCCCTTAAAAGGTTTGAAGGATCTGAAGAAAGAATCTACGTACATCAAAACAGAAAATAACAATTTTTCGTAAGGCCACCCGTAACGGATCCTAACCATCGGGGGGTGGAGGGGCGTAAACTCCATGAGTGGGTGATGGGGCGTGGAGCTGAGTGAGGGGCTATTTTAGGAGATCTCCCCACCTGTAGGCTTTCTCCGAGCGGTTAATTGCAGGGTTACTATTTTTAATTATTTCCGAAAAGAAACTTTTATCTGTAATAAGGTAATTTTAATGGCCATGTTCCAATAAAAAATCAATAAAGTGAAAGACTAATTCCCAGTGTAAAGAAGAATGAAAGATATAATAGCATGTTAGGAGAAAGGAACCATCAAAACATTTGGTGTCTTGTGGATATAACTCATAACACTTCTATCTTCCCTCACTTCAATATATATATATATATATATATAATAATTTTAATATATATAATATATATATATATATTATTATTATATATATATAAATATATTATATATTATATATATATATATATATATTATTATTATATAAATATATAATATATAATATATATATATATAAATATATAATATAATATAAATATATATATATTATATATATATTATAATATATATATATATATAATATATATAATATATAATATTATATATATTATATTATATAATATATTATATATAATAATAAATTTTTTCTAGGTGATATTTGGTTCGTTAAGGATTGTTTTCAGTTCTGCAAGGGAAGAAATATGATTGGATGATGTTTCCCGTCAGCGGGTCAGGAGCATTTTATGCAAAGAATCTTCTTGGCATGGTTTATAGGAGGCGAGCAAAGAGTTAGGCGAACCCGAACCAGTCCTTTCACCTTTTTGGCTTGAATTACTCTTGGTCCACAGGGGTTGTATCTTAATTGCGACCTAGAAAAGCCAGATCCTGCTGGATGAGGCTCTAGGAGAACTGACGTTTTGAGGCCGAATGGGAAACAGATAGTTTTCTAACTGAAAGGGGGCAAAACCCTAACTGAGATTGTTTGAAAGCTCGAGGCTATCGGTCCAAACCATGAGTACTATGAGAAAAATAGCTTTCTGAGGTTCTATGGGTTAAAAAGTTTCGAGACCTGAAGAGAAGTGCATGGGGACCTACTGAAAACAGGGCGATAGCCTCTTCCTGTTGAGTAATATATATATATATATATATATATTATATATATATATATATATATAATATATATATATATTTATATAATATTATATATATAAATATATATATCTTAATATTATATATATATATATATCTATTATATATAGGTGTGGTGTGAAGAAAAGGGGTAAAATGAGAGATATAAATGAAAGTATGTTGGAGATGGTTTTGGTTCATGTGGGGAAAGGAAATGAAGAGAAAAAGAAAATTCGGTGGGCGGTTAAGCGGAATGTAAAATAGTGAGAGTGTGGTTTGGGGGAACGACCGGCTGGAGACCGAAGAGAAAGTGGATGGAGTCGGTGAACGATCGAATGTCCTGAAAGGAGAGAATGTGAGTTTGGCAAAAAGAGGCGAGAAATTAAAGGTGCGTGATAGGAAGAATGGCGGGGTTTTGTTAAATGGGGGGCA
>JABUQX010068302.1:0-2500 GCA_015478945.1 Trachelipus rathkii | reverse complement strand
CAGATCAGTGATGGACTTTCAACTGCGTTTACAGCCCTTGCCACAATCTTCTTTTTGCTTGAAAATGTGTGATCGAAATTCAGAGTCACAGCTCTTCCTTGAAATTTATCTCTTGCTGAAAGCTGTGTTTTTAAGTTTGGAGGAGTTTGGAGAGTGTATCTTGAGTGAGATCTATTTCTTCCGACTCTTTTTTGATGAATTTTTAATCTGATTGAAGAGTATATCAACAGGATGGGTTTATAAATGGCTTTCATTTCGACTTATGTCAAAATTTTTGCTCGATCAGTTCTTAATATAAATATGCAGATAAAATTATTTTACAAAGTTATAATTGAGTGCTATTACTTCCCACGCTAAACACGGAGTGAAAGTACGTTATAATAATTATACAAGATATAAAAATTAACCTTCATTCAAATGTATATACATATTTGGGGGCATTTGACAATGAGCATAAACATATAAAACATTTCAATGATGTTAAGCCACCTCAATACACGTAAGTTAAAAAGTATAAAAATTAAAAATTAAATTATTTTGATAGACACAAGTAGACATACAAACATTTGAAGGTAAAAATAGTATACATGAAATGTAAGAATATTCAAATACGAGCGCTGGTTACATCCGAAGGTCTAAACATATATACAAATATTTGAATACATGAAAATACAATAATGTTATATATACAGAAAATAAAGGTGCATTTAAGCACAAGCATTTTGGTTATATGCGTTAGATATAAGAAACATACAAACATTTGAATGTATAAAAGTAAAAATGTTATTACGTTATTTGATTGTGAAGGTTTGATGGTTTATAGATCAATGGGCTTTTGTTTAGTTCGTTGGTTGGGTTATGGAGAATTTGGTGCTTTGGTGTTTTGTGCCAATGGTTTTGATCGTTGCACTGGATTTTTCAAAAGCTGAAGTTACAGAAGAACGTTGCGTGACATATGTAGATACGAAGTTTGCTTGAATTTAGGTCCTTTATTTGAAATTTCTTCATGCATAAAGAGGCGGTCACAGAACCATTTAGAATTCGAAAAGGAATCAGAGTTCGTAGTGGAATCCAAAAATGATTTTCTGCCCATAATCTAAACTTAAAATGATGAAAGAAATCCATACCTTAAAGGAAGTTACATATGTAGAGGCGAAGTTGCTTGAAATTTAGGTCTTTTATTTGAAAAATTTCTTCATACATAAAAGGGAGCGGTCACAGAACCATTTAGAATCCGAAAATGAATCAGAATTCGTAGTGAAATTCAAAAATGAGTTTCTGCCCATAATCCAAACTTGAATGATGAAGGAAATCCATACCGTAAAGGAAGTTTGCTATGTCTGACGATGTATTCTCGAACTGTGATAATTGTGAAAAGATGAAGACCATAATCCAAAATTAGAAATGAAAATTGAAGTCCGTATCGATAATGTTCGTTTGTTTGTGTCATCTTCTCGGAGTGTTCTGATTAAGAATTTTAGTATTATTGTAGTTTTTTTTTTTCTTCATTTTGTTTGTTTTTCTTTGGTTTTTAGAAGGCGATGATTGAAGTTCTAGGTGTTCTTCTCCGGGTTCACCAATTATATAGGGAAGGACTTGCTATTGTGGTGGGTTATTTTGTGAGCAAGCACCCTATATAAGATGATGGTAATTTAAAGATCCATATTTTGAATGAGATATTTATTCAACATAAGTAAAGAAGTAACAAGAAGTAACAAACTGTGAGATACTCTTTCTTCGTAGGCGAATTAGTTGCCACGGACTTTCCAGCTCGTTTACCACCCTTGCCTGACTCTTCTTTTTAGCGAAAATTTGTGATCGAAATTCGGAGTCGCAGCCCTTCCTTGAAATTTTCCTCTCCTGCCGAAAGCTGCGTTTTTTAAGTTTGGAGGAGTTCTGGAGAGAGTATCTTGAGTGAGATCTATTTCTTCTTACTCTTTTTATTGATGAATTTTCAATCTGACTGAAGAGTATCTCAACAGAACGGGTTTATATATTATTTCATTTCGACTAATGCTAAAACTTTTGCTCGCGTAAATTTTAGCATAAGTACGAACATAAATTAAAATTTTTACAGATTATAATAGTGCTTTACAAATATATAAATATAATATAAATATATTTATATATATAATAATGATATATATATATATATATATATATATATATATATATATATATATAATAATAATATATATATATATAATATAATAATATATAACAATAACCATGTATATATATAATAATATATGTATATAATAATATAAAATATAAAATAATTTTATAAATATATAATTTATATATATATATATATATATATATATATATATATATATATATATATATATATATATATATATATATATATATACAATATATATATATATAATAACAATAATATATATATATATATATGTATATATATATAAATATATATATATATATATATATAATATATATAATAATAATATGTATAATATATAATAATATATGTATATAT
>JABUQX010068301.1:0-34294 GCA_015478945.1 Trachelipus rathkii | reverse complement strand
CCACTCCCCAGACCTTGGGGTAGGGGCGCAAGCATGTGCTTCAGAAATCCGAGAACATGCATGAGTATTTCTGTGGCATAAAAAATGGAGCGAGACCCCCAACCCAGCAATCCACTATAAAATATATAATATATATATATATATACTATATATATATAATATATATATAATATATATATAGATATTATCCAGCAATATATATATATATATTATATGATATATATATCAACTCAACATCCCCCAGGTAGGACGATTTAACTCCCTGTGAAGTGGATCCAACGAGAAAGGTCCTTGGGTAACTTGGGCCTAACGCCAAATCTGCTGGCTGGCCAGGCCTATCGCAGAAGGAGTTTTTCCCATTAGCAGCATGCACGATAGCCACTGCTACTCCATTAACGTCTGAGTGAGACGAAGCTAAAGATAATAGATAAGTCCTCGCATTCACTCATCCCGACACAGTCTCGAAACTTGGTCTTTCTCTCTTTGCTAGGCGATTGCTCTCCACTGAGCTAGGAGCGCCACACACACACACACACACACACACACACACACACACACACACACACACACACATCACACAATTATATCATATATATATAAGATATAATATAATTACTAATATTAATATTCTTATTACTGTATATTATAATATATAAATATAAATATAATATATATATATATATATATATATTATATATATATATATATATATATATTTATATATATAATATATAATATATATATATATATATATATATATAATAATATATATAATATATAAGTATTATATATATATATTATAATATATATATATATATATATATATATATATATATATATATATATATATTATATATTATATACTATATATATATTTATATATAGATATATATATATATATATATATATATATATATATATATATATATATATATTATATATATATATATATAATATATATAATAATATATATATATATAATATTATATATATATATAGTATATATATACTATTATATATTTCATAATATATATTTATATAAATATATATTATATATATATATATTATTATACTATAAGATATATATATATATAATATGCACGACTCCATCTAATCAACGATGCGGCTAAAACTCGAAATTTATTAGGTATATATATATATTATATAAGGAACGATTCTGGACCGCACTGTGTATCCCCATGCGCCCTACTCACGTAGCCGTGCACGGTCGTTCTGACCACACTGCTTATATAGACACCTATATACCGCGGATATATTCACTGCTCGTATCAGCGGTGACGTCGGAAACTACAGTAGCTGACTTAACAGAGAACACTGTTCGGACGGTCTAAGTACGGTGCGAGACGTGGTCGCAGAAAACCTTAGACACGTAAGGCAGAGTGATAATATAAATAATAGTATATATAAATAAATAATAATTAAAAGTATAATATATATATATATATATAATATTATTAACATAGTATATATATAAAAGTAATATATATTAATATATATATATAAGTGGATTTATTGAAGATGTATTATAATAAATTATATTATATTACTATAGTATAATTTATGTTTGTAGAGTTAATTATATATATTATTAAAGTTCTATAAAAATTTTTAGAATTGCTAGCCCCTCCCCTAGCTTGGAATTGCTGGCCGTCACGCCAATGAAGAGAAGGAAGCAGCCTGTTCCTTTTTTCAGGCGAATGTTTTTATAATTCCCTAGGCCTCCTTAATGGCCCCTTTACACTCAAAAATTGAGCGAGCTCGACGTCAAATCGAGACATGATGATCGCGGTTAGGGTGCGAGAACTGATTAATATAATTTTGGGCTAGAGAAATCTCGCTAACAAAAGCACTACGTATAAATGGATATTATCTTGGATAGTTGCCCATTTTGTTTTATGCCACCACCATGATTCAATGGTGATCTTCTATTTCACTGTAAATTTTATATTTTAAATATTAAGGCAGGACAATATTGTCTATCCTCTCTAACTGTTCTTTGTAAAGGTCTTCCATCTCCTCTTGAACAGATGTGAACAAGACTCTATCATATTGAATTATCTTATCTCTCTTCCGTGACTATTAGGAGTGACTGTCTTCTATATCAATTGTTTTTTCAGTGAATATGTATGGATATATCACCTTTTAGAATGTAAGGTTAAGTGCTGGATTCTCCTAGTTCCATAGAACTATTATATATTCTTCACACACTATGATTTATACGAGAATAAGATCAATAACCATCAATCCAAAAATCCTCTTCATCTTAAAGATATGGATTTTTAATTTGCTAGGAAAAAATTCCCTCACCAATATCTATCTCACTTATGGCAAGATGCGTTGCCAGAGCGGTTAGGGATTGTGAGAGATCGTCATCTAAAGGCATGTAAGGGCTTGGCCTTGGTGCATTTTCTGGCCTTCTCTATTTTGTCAAAGCGAGAGAGCAAGCTCCCGGTTGGGTACGCGTTTACTGCTATTATCTCAAATGCATTCTCAGACAGGTGGGTTCACCGTGCGGGATACGGAGTACCCATGGCGTTCGTAGCTGTGAGTTTATTCTTCACTGCTTGGGCTGTAAGACACCAAAATTCGCTCATTAGAACCCTTTTTATATATGGCGAATACTATACAGTTTTACACAAGGCTGTCAAAATAAACATTTATTCCTCTGTTTCCTATCTGATTGCTGTTTTATGTGTTGTGTTTTATTGATCTTTTTTGTTAATATTTCTATTTTTAGTGGTAGGAGGATTTCCAAATACTGTGTACATTTTAGGTTATCTCTTAGAGGATATCGAACCATTTTTTAATTGATGTTACAATGGTCATAATTAAAATAATTATTGGCATCTCATTTGCAGAG
Source organism: Trachelipus rathkii (assembly GCA_015478945.1). NCBI lineage: Eukaryota > Metazoa > Arthropoda > Malacostraca > Isopoda > Trachelipodidae > Trachelipus > Trachelipus rathkii. The sequence goes on along the minus strand of JABUQX010068301.1, from coordinate 31,413 downwards.
TCTGGTACGCATCGCGCCATGAGTTAATTGGTCTTCAAGTTGCCTTAATTAAATGTTTGTTTATGAGGGATTTGCACATTGCTTAAGAACTGATTATTATTTAATATATAAATATTAATATATATATATATATATTATAATATTATAATAAATATATATATTATATATATATTATATAATATATATATATACTATATATAATTATATATTAATAGATATAAGGAAAACGTTTATTTAACTATATCTATGTTCAATATTATATTAAAACTGTAAACATTTAATGTCTACCATAATAACTAAAATATCTTTTTTAATAATTTTCAGATATAATTAGTAATAAATAGATAAACATTATGTAAATCGCAAGTAGACAGTAGTAAATAACGTTGGTGCAGATTCATTTCCTTATGTTCTTTGTAGTGAGATATTATTCTCATGCCTAGTGTCTAAGCAACATTTCCACCAAAATTTGTGAAGGGAACCAAGATATTGGATATTCGTACAGGCTCTTTCAACTTTGGAGTATTATGCCTTAAATTGTTGATGATTATAAGTTAAAGCACTGGGGACACTCAATTATTATTGGGAGGAAGTTGGTTATAAAAATACACACCCTAAGAAGGAATGGCTAAAGCGATTAACAAAGAAAAGGCAATGCCTTTGGCTATTTCCAAGAATATTAATGGTCTAGAAGCCAATCTAATCACTAGATTACTGCCATTTTCTGCTTCATGATTAGTGAATTTATATTAACAATTATATGGAAAAAGTAAAGGATGGCAATCTCTTCCATACCCAGATTATATCCCTCAATCCCGGTTAACCTCAAGTTCCGCATATATGGACACTATCCTACTATATCCTTTCACACATCTCCACTTTTTACTGTATTTTAAGTTAAAAATTTTATTTTAGACAATTAGTCTAATGACATATAAAAGAAAGAATTACATATTTTAAAAAGATTTAAAATACAATAAGCTAACTTATATATTATTAATCATATATAAATATATATTAATATATAATAATATATATATATATATAATATTAATATTATATTATATATATATATATATTTATTATAATTATATATATATATATTATATATATAATATATAATATATATAATGATATATATATCATGCACCAGATGTCATTTTTTTCGCATTCCGCTGATTGCCGGATGTTTTTGATTTTTAACATCCGACGGATGCGGTATGTTTAAATTAAATATTATATATATATAATATATATATATATTTATAATATTATATTTATATAATATATATCCTCTATTAGATATTGTATAAATATTATATATATATTAGTATATATATATATAATAATATAATATATATTATATATATATTATATATAATATTAATATCGAGGTTTTAAGCCACAATCATATAATATAATTGTTATCAGGGTGCTGAACGGAGGGACGAGGACCCAACTCAAATGGACCCAATCAACCTCTTTTACCCAACTTCCGACCTTAATGAAAGAGACATTTTCATGGATTAATATTTAGACTTGTTATTTGAAATTCAAATTATGGGAAGTTTTGTGCTTGAGAGACATTCAATTTAATTCTCCTTGTTTCTCTCTTTTTCTGCTGAGGGAGTCTATTTCTCTTTTTTATCAATTTAATATTTAGTCCAAGCTTATTGCCTAAATTACCTCTTCTTCACTATGGGATTTACACTAGTTGAGCAGGACAGGCCAATCAACGTGTTTCTATGCAAGTTTACTAAAGCCTGTAGGGATAACAATTTTGTAATTTTGCATAATTAACACTTTCCAATCCAACTAGATAGGAGATCGTATATTTTGATTTGTATCTAGCATTTTTACCTTATCGGTGATAGGTTATTCCAAGGATCATTTTCCACTGCACTTTTTGATAAATGCGTATGTTTTCTTCATCACTAATGTACTGTAAATAATAATTCTTCCAAAGTGGAAAATCTGTTATTGATTTACTGGTAAAGTATGGTTGGTTTTTTACTGGTTATTATCTCATTATTTTTCCTTATTAAGATGGCTAGGGATTAATAAGATTTAATTTTTCGGTATTTGATAGTATTTCTTTGCAAAGTTACTCAAGCTTGTATGGGGTAAAATATAGATGGCTTAACCTTTCCGACCAACTGAATTGGATCACATTTAATTTCTAATCGTTTGGAGAGGTTTTTCTTTTTGGTGATAGTTTTCAAATCATTTGCACTTACACTCTTTTGTTAATGAGGCGAGGTGTGTATGTTTTCTTCAATCACTACTGGACTGCTAGAATATTCTTCCCAGTGAACTCTTTATTGAAATTTACTATTGAGTAGGTAAGAAAGGGTTTGCGGTTATGAAATATTCTGTAGATTTATTGTTTTTTTTTCCCTTTTAATGAGGATGCGCGAAATTAAATAATTTTAGGACTGTGTGCGGATTGTTGAAGTCTATTCTGTAACTTTGCAAACAACCAAAGTAACGATATTTTAAACTTTGATTTTTTAAAGTAAAAATAAGATAATGGCATATAAGGAAGATTACATAAATAATAACTTCATATTATATTATAACAGGTGAGAATTAGAAAATCATAAATGCAACGAGTGTCTAATGGAGTAGAGAGTAAAGAGTCATTAATTGTTCCAGCAGTTATACCAACAAGCGTGTCTCCTCAATCATATAACCATCTAGATATTAATATTAACAGATCTTTCCTCTCTTGTAGATTTAAAACCGGTCATATCCTTATGTTATATCTGTACGTTCACCTGATATTGAAAGTGATAGAATGAGCGTTTCAATAGAAACTGACATGCTCTTCACCAAGCCGTTTAGTTGACGCGATAAATGTATTAAGAATAACTTAGAACAGAAGCGATAGAGCGCAGCTGCGGTGAAAACGTCTGATTATTATTATCGTATAGCTTCTCATACAAATATAGGTTTCAAGTATATAAGACGCTTCTAATCAGTATGGACAAGTAGTATAGATGGATAATAGATTGAAACATTATACCAAAGAGTTAAAAGCAGTGAAACAGCCAAAATTGATTAAATTGTGAATGACGAGTAAACTAGCTCCAGAAGAAAAGACAATAGATGAAAATTTCTAAGTAGCATAACGTAAGCCACAGTGAATAACCTAGTAGAGACACGGCAAATACTTTTCTTTCCATGTGCAATATGAAATCCAAATACCACAAAAACGAAACAACAGGACAGTCACAGTAATTATTACCAAACACTCTAATTCCAAAGACGAGTTTGCAAGTCTTTAGGTAACATTATAAGATATGGAATATCAAAGCCGTTTATGAATTGCCTTCAACTCATTTTACATTTTTCATTTTCTTTTCAGATTCATCTTACGTATTTTTAATTATTTAAAGATTCTTTATCAAATCTCGACAAATAAATATTATCCGCAAAACATCCGCAGGGCAAAGCGCGGATGCGATGCGGAATGCGGATCTTTAATAAATGTGCGGATGCTCAGCGGATGCGGATGTTACCTGCATAAATTAAATATATATTATAAAAATATATATTGATAAATAACTATATAATATTTATATATATATATATATAATATATATTATACATATAGTACTATAATAATTATAATATACACATATATACTATATAATATATATATATAATATATTAATGATATTAGCTATATAATATAATTAATATATATGTGAATGGAACATGACATCCACATCCGCTTTTAGCGTGAACATCCAGCATTCCTCACTATAACGGCACATGCCGCATCCGCCTTATTTTTATTATAAAAATGAGAGGAGTTGAGGAAGATTTTTACAAGAGTGATTTAAAAATGCATATAAAAATAAAATATATTTGAGTATGAATCTTATAGGAAATAATGCTAAGCTGAGATTTGGTGTATGTGTATAATAATGTAAAGGTTATATAGTATATAATATTAATAGTTTATATATGTATATATAATATGTTCATATTACTTATTATATATATAATATATAATTATTATTATATATATTATATACTTATATTATAGTAATGTAACTATTATAAAGTAAATACTTATTTTACTACTAATAGTTACGCGTTTATAGGAATGGCATGGTAGCCCGAGGATGCCACTCACTCACCCGATGTTTTGAGAGAAGTGTTGCTTACGTGCTGACCCACGCCCCTCGTTTCAACTATGCATTCCTATCGCTCTTAAATACTAGCACTTTCCCTCAGTTTGGAAGAAAGCAAACCGCAAACATGTCCAACCCATTCCTATAAAAAGGAATCTTCGCCTCTTGATCCTTCTAACTTTATCGCCTATAGCCTCTCACTTTTTATTCTATCTACGATATTTTGAAACCCTTACATTCAACTCTCACCGGTAAAATAATTTAAACTCTCATTATGGAGAATGTAGGTCTCTATGGCGTTAGGACACTATCTTGGAAATCTCTTATTTCTGCGTATACTTTCCGATAGTCTCCAGTACGGAGCTGTTCGGACGGGTGTTCACAGGATAACTTCTTAACTGGCCGACGTGGCGTTTTCGCGAGTATTTTTAACCGAATTTTACGAGTTTCCCGCTGCTTAGGAAACACGGATTACCATACTAGAGATTGTATGAAGATCTTTAGTGAAAACACGAGTATGTATACGTATCAGGTAATGAGGGAATTAGGTTATGACAGCTTGGACAATAAATCGCAAAAAGCATTTGAGCGCGGGGACAGTGAATAAAGAAATACGAAAAGAACAATATGGATAGATGATTATGGGTTCTAATTACGACTCAACAAGTCAATAATTTTCTGTACCCTACATTACCAATAGAGCTTGTCACACTGGCACAGCACATTCACTATGTGTGTGGTAATCCATGGTTGAACACTCCCTCTCCTGTCCCTAAGTGTCCTAAGTTATATCCCCCTCAGGCCAGCGTCTCCTCTGAAGGACGAAATCCCTCTGCTATAGTTGCTTAAGCATTATCATATTGTTATCATCAGTACCGTGTACGTAAATATCGGGCTAGTGGGTCTGCCATGCAGTTGATGTGTGTTAGTTCAAAGCTTTCTGCAAGGCCGTTACCTATCTGTATGGTTTGCTCTCTCTACCGATCAACTAGTTGATCCATAAGGCTTAGACAACGCAACTATCCGCATACAGAAATTATATCTCACTCACGTAAAGACAACGATGGCTACAATATGGGATATCAGTACGGGCTGCCGTACTCTCAGAAAGACTACCGTCATCCCCAGATGAGTACACTGCACCGAGCCGCTTCGTTATAAGATCTACCTCGCATAGTAGCGTATCTGACCAGTCCTTAGATCGTTCGAAGGCAGTCACTAATGGACTAACCTCTGCTAAAGAATGAGAACGCCACACAGATTAAGATGAGCGTTGAAAATATGCGCCTCCATCACTCCTCTGCGACACTATTGGTTACCAGCATGTCACTCGTGAGACAATGGAAACCTTTCAAACCAATATTAGCTTACCTCGTGTCCTTTCACGAGCAGAACGAGATGCAAACGTGGCGACAGAGCACCCAAAAAAAAGAACCGCACTCACAAACGCGATTCACAAAAGTCACTAACAAGAAATATACCGAATAAGAGGATCCTCCTGTAAGCCACTGTCACCTCTTCGCAGAGACAACCCTACACCACATTACGATTCACAAGCTAACTTCTATGTAGCACGCGCCTCCATCGTACTGTGCAATTGCACATGCTCTTAAGTACACTGTCTCCCCCCGAATTTCATAATTTCCGCACAGAGCGTATCTTACCATTATTATCTGTGATGATAAACACAGTATGTATAGGGAGACGTGAATGAGTACACTCACATTTTGCGGTCGTTTCTGTTATCAAATCTATGGTTGGAAATGAATTCGATATTCCTCTTCTAAAAAAAACTTCATACTCTCACTACAAATCATCGCCTCTCGTAAATCATACAAACATATATGTAACTAAACGTAAATTTCCATATATCCGTCTCATTACCACAAACGATGCTTACTCTCCGTTCTCTTCTGTTGGATTAGATCACAAAAATAAGGGAATAGAGGACATCACTGGAGGTCTGCCGGCAGGAACTCAGAGGAGAGTAAAAGCTAAGCTGCTCGAATACCATCAAACGAACAAGTGTGGTGCATCAACATTCAATAAACATGATCTGATTAATACTTAGCTGCTAACATACCATCTATCCTGGGCATGACAGCAACCCGCCGAGCGGCGTGCCTCGCGTAAAGCGCCGTAGTGCGACCTACTAATAGAGTAATACTGATAGTAGCAGGTTTAGCTTTAAGATTTATGATTACTAGCTGATGACTTATATTTTACAGCTTCATCTCCATCTCACGTCCAGACCCAAAAACGAGATAGATGACGAAGAAGAAAAGAGAAAAAAAAATGGTCCTCAATCACAGGAAGCAATGACCCTTGATATGGCAATACTGTATAACATCGAAGATCATGGAAAGAAGAAGAGCTCTATGGAGTTTCACGAGCGCGGCTATTTGGAATGAGGGGAAGTTCGAGCAAATGCCCAAAGCAAAAGGCTTATAAATCTTTCCTCATAGTACCTAATCATAGTCTTACAACTGACCACTCATTATCTGCGAGTACGTGCAACGCGAGGAAATGTATAGAAGGTGACTTACACTTTTCATGTGTAATACGGTGTAACCGCATTCGGTGACAGGTGTTATCGAGAAGGAAATAGGACTGTACCACTCGCTGTACCAAAAAAACTGACCACACCCTTGTTACGAACGACTCACTACGAATTAGTCACACATTACGATCAAACAGAAGAGGAGACGTATGCTGTGATGTACTGCCCCGCTATCGAGGTATTATGTGTATAGATAATTAGATAAACTCCAGGAGCTAGTATCTGCATGCAGAATGGCTTCACTTCTTTACCTGAGACACAACCATCTAAAAAGAAGAAGAAATGTTTTGTGGAAATATCCTATCACATACTATCTGGATTCTTCCTGTTACCCTGAATTTAATTCTCGCACTCTCATTAACGCTTCGAGACGATGCATACTCAGTGCTGCATACTGAAACGCGACCAACATAACTTGACGAGCAAAATATCAGAGTACGGAAGATGATAATATATATCGATGAAGCAGTGCGTATTGTGAGAGATGTACTTGGCTAAGCCCCACTCTCATCCTGAATAGGAGCACATACATGCGATACCCCTGTTGAATAGTAGACCGAGTCGGTCTAGATCAAAGACAAGAGAAGATAGATTACTGAGATATACTGATACCGTAATAACAAAGTAGATCAAGTAAGAATAATAGAATTACTACCGTATAGGTAAAAGTACTGAATAGAGACCAGAGTAGTACGTAATAAACTATATAAATAACGGATACCTCGCTATAAGTCATAACCCCGTACGTAATGCAAGTGAGGTAGAGCCCACGTAGGTAATAGGATAAATACTACATAATAGCGAAAGAAGCATAAAACCAAAGACTTAGATAATATAATAATATATATAATTAAATAGAATAATTATATAAAATCAATAAAGGCATTTAAATAATTAATATAAATAAAATAATCAAAATAATAATTATTGAAATATTATATTAATATATAAAGAGATTTAATATATTAAAATATAATTAATATTATTAATATATAATATATTAAATTAATTATAATATATAATATATAATATTAATAAAATAAATTATATATTAATATAATATATATATATATAGATAATATATAATATTAAATTTATTAATATTCTAAACTTCTGGAATATTTTAATTACTCATCGATATTATAAACTTTTACTACTTAAATCCGCATTATATACCTTCATTACCTATCTTTAAGTTAATTATATTATAATATAATAATTCTCATAGTATATCGCAATATTACCGCCAAAACGATTATAGTGATATATATATATATCTAAATTTTGAACATATATATATATAGGTATATATTATATATATATTTATTAATATAATAAATATATAGTATATATATGTATAATATATATTAATAGTCATAATTTAATATATATATATAATTAATAAGATAAAATTAATATAATATATATAATATTAATAAATATATATATATATAAATATTAATATATATATAATATTATATGTATAATATATATATATATTTAATAATTATATAAATATATAATATATACTATTATATATATTATAATATAAGTGATAATAAAAGAGCATCTCGAGTCCCAGACTATAAATACAAGCCCTAAAAGTATTTTAATATGTTGATCTAGACTAATAGATATAATATAGATAAGCAATCGACGAATATTTCTGCTTTACATGCAATACATATTTCTGGATATATCTATGAGAAGTGATTGAATAATTGATTATATTTTCTACTCAATCTTGTAAGCCATCATTCTAGATAATATTTCTAAGGCTGTATAGTCGGTAGAGAAACTCGAGCTTAAAATCCACCTTCTTTTTAACACTGTGAAGGATAAGAAAGTAATTTTTTGATGATGCATACTTCAAAAATTGTGATATATAGTAGAATGTGGCAAATACGTGTGTTGAATGAGTGTCTCTCTAACATAACAAATCCAAAACTATCTGACCTAAATTGATACAAATTACATATGCTAAGCGTAAGAATTAATTTAGTTAATTTGTAGAAGGATCCAAATTACCAATACAGCTGAATAAAAATGCTCATGATTGTTATAAAAAAAAAATGCGCCAGCCATGTCCTCTCCACTACAATAGTGCCAGCTATCTGTAAAGAAAATTTTGTTGGGTGCCACTTTCCCCCTGCCGTGAACTAGGGAGCACAAAAAAGAATATCTGGTCATGTATCCTATCCATCTAATATAGCGTTCAAAGATCCGAGCAATAACAATATATTACATGCGTATGTCATATGGTATGGAATTCATAACTCGGAGAGCAATACCGCTATAAGGCACATAAACTCAGAAAATCGAAAAATATCTCTGGCATATGACAATAGTGTAAAGACCTAATTATGCATATTCAAATTGAAAGTTATTACGGACAAAAATTTAATACGAAGAGATGTCAAAAACATGGGTTTTGAGAAACATGAGAGAATCGTAATAGAAGTAATGTCACCTACCAGGTGCAACATATCAAACTCCCCTCTGGAAACAATGAAACAAACAGTCCGTAGAGGCAAAAAAAATTGACTATACTCTTTGGTGCTTATATGTGAAGTACGATAAATACGGCTGGAAAATTCCGAATTTTATGTCTTTTTTATATATTTTGGGGTTGAAGAGAATAAATTTAGGGCCCCGCGTGCCCTTATAATAATTATAGTTTATCCTACCTCCCTTTTATGCAAAAGACAAGAAATAATTAGTGGTATATTTATACATATACAAGAAAACAGTTACCGAAATTATTTGTAAAAAACGATATTAATAATTAATGCGATTAGATAACATGAAACGACACTTAAATGTTAGAAAAATGCTGAGGCAGGGCTATGATAGAGGCAGCAAATATGCGAGGGAAATATTTCAGGAACTCAGGCTCGTATACTAGAAATATTGTTCGCCAAATGCAGAATACACTTCCATTGTGCAGCTCATAAAATTAAATTGAATTCATAATAATTCTGTAAAAGATATATAATGCTCTTCAAAAATTTTATGACAAACTGCAAAGAAAAAGTATATATGTGTATTTCAGTTTCTAGTACAGCTCGGTAGCAAGAAATTAACAGCTGTTCAATAAATAACGAATGCATCACAAAGACACTAAAAAATTGTGTCCAACTATTTCATCCAATTAATATTCCTTGAACTATGCAATAAAAAAACAGATTCAAAAGTATTTCGCAGTTTCTATCTCAAGTGATTATTTGATGAGTAGAAGGTCAGGTTGAAAAGAATATAGCGGAAGCCCTTGCCACGTCTCAGAAGCAGATTCGAAAAATTTGAGTTTATCGCTACTATGTGTTTCAAAGTAAATATGGAAAGCAATCAATGTTGGTCCTTAAGAAATTGTGGAATTAGCGCCAATTGATGGCGCTGGATATATGAGATTACGATATCTAAGACATCCAACTGAATATACAAGACATTCCACACAAAATTACCTATGACAAGCAAAGAAAACTCACGACCTATTGTGAGCTAAGAATCAACAAACAAAATTAGTACTTTAATGCAAAAGTAGAGAGTGCGTCAATGTTTTTTGGTGACGACAGAGTTAAACATCTGACTGACGTAATCATCATAGGAGCATGAACAGTGATTTTGAGATACAGACTTACTTACCAGACTCTGGATTGAGCACATACACCTATGATTACATATAATCCTTAAAAAGGTCTATGTATATATGAGGGCGAGTTATAACAGATCTGCTTAAATTTAACCTTAGTCAAATAGAAAGAAAGTGAGTTTATAATAATAGCTCGATGACTAGTGATATGTACTCGGCATACAGATTAACTATATACGCTAATACACATATTCTCTAAAGAACACTATTAATACTTTTCGGAAGAGAAGGATCGGATGAACTATAGGCTACATTGATATACATAAATGAACAGATAAACTAACGTCGTTTACTAGACATCAATGCAATGTTAAATGAGCAGCGGGGGTGGGTGTTGTTATCGATTCTTGCTCCTGCAGCGAATAGCAAGAAGCACGGAAATGAGAAAGTTGCCCAAGAAAAGTGCATACAAAACTTAGTAGAAAAAAAAAATAGATTAGAGAAAAAAAAATGCAAGTAAGTCGATTCCCCTTACTACAATTTATCATTTCGGTATTATGAAATAACGATTAATTCGACCTTGTCAAAATGGCATTTACATGTACAACAGAAGTAAAAATGAAAAAAATATGGGTACCTATTAAAGATTAAAGACAACATATATAAATATCGTAGAAAAAAACAGCTGGCTTAGCAAGTAAATCATTCTTTATACCACTGTTGTCAATACAAGCAGAATTCAGTTGCTTATTAACGTGATACATGTATATAGTATGCTAATCTAATCATGAGAACTAAAAAATTAAAACTAATTCTTTGGATAAATACATGAAGTGTGTATTGAATCTCGAAATGTTTCTCATAAACCTCTTTTCAATCCCAAAAAAATAGTGAGCGTGGACAAGTATCGCCTGACATATTAACCAAATACCGATCGGTATACCCCCAAACAAGGCCGAAACTGCCTTGATTCCCCAACGTATATTAATATATCTCAGATAGCGATGACTACAATACTTATCTATTATTAGAAGCTATATGGAAGAACCAAAAAGAAACTGGATTTTTGATTTTGTCATATTTGCTTAAATATTATTATTACATTTATCGATAATTATATAAATATATTCCGAATACAATTGTGTTTCTGATGCCTAAATATAATCACTGTAGAATTAGAGTGTGAGGAAAAGCTATAAATACTCAACTGAAAAACATTAATTTCATATAATGACATGTATTATATAAATGACATTATTAATTCAATATTAAATTAAATATTATTAATATTAATAACCAATAAGTGTTATCATTATCATATTATGAAGCTTAGTTTAATAAACTATAATGTTCAGGATAATAGTTGCACATGGAATTACCCGCATCGCTAAAAGTTGGGGTAACATTTCTAATGCTCTCTTGTTCTGAATATTTGTACTGTAAACAATTAGGCATTTTATCTTACATAAATATTTAACTTTATAAATAAAAAAAATGTAGAACAAACTAATAATATAAAATTTATAAATAATAAATTATATTATAAAAAATATCGATAGTTAAATATAAGAAAATATTATATAAATAAAATAGAATAAAAGAATAATAATAAATAATTTAGAATATTTTAAAATATCGGATAAAAATAATTAATACTTAAATATTATTAAACTCTAATAAAAAATCAGTAGAAAATGCAATAATATTTATGTAATTATATTACAATATATATAATATATTACATGAGATAATATGTAAACTTTTAATGGAAGTGTCTTTTTAACAACGTATAAAAAATTATAAATTAAAATATACCTTATTGATATAATGTTACAGACTAATGTATTATGTAGCCTATTACAAGACGAATAATATCGTAGCACTAGACTTAACCAAGCTATTACAGATAGATAATTTGTATATAATATAGAAATAATTGAATGAAAATTATTACAATATCCGAATAATCCAACACTTACGTATAGCCAGGTAAGATAAGCAGCTCATACCCAAGAACTTAGGTCACTCAGCCTCAATACTGTACATACTAGAGAAGTTGAGGAATCTATTGCCAACGTACTCAAATCATACAAGAGATTGGACGCACTCGGTCTCAAATATCACCTCAGCTGAGAGGGACTTACAAGTATCGTGTCACCAGAATATGGTCAAGCCTATTCAATCTCCTCTTCATCTAGACCCAATATTACAAGAGAGACAACTAGGCACATCATCCGCTCAGGGTTACCAAGAACCCTTTGGACGATTCTTTAAAAGAGTTGCTACCTGTTAGAGTGATGGTATCAATGGATCTCACACAATGTATAATTAATGTCCAGAAGACTCGGATCACCAATCCGATTGTACTTACGCAAATATGTCTATCCAGCCCTTTCTTACCATTCTAAAAAGTAGTATATCCTAACTACTAACAAGCGATATATATATATATACCGCAGGGTAGCCGCTGAAGGGTTACCTGTGCAAGAATAATAATAAGAAGGGAGGCTAAGTATGTGAGCAGAAATGATAGGTATATTTTATACATCTCTATCACCACAACGAGAATTTGCGATACTCCCGATGAATTATATGTGTGGACGTAGACGAAGGCAAAGCACCCAGGCGTTCCTGCTTTATAGACACCAAAAAATATTACCATAGACGATAAGTCGTCAAAGCGCGCGTTTAGAGTAATTGATTACAATATTATGTGACAAAAAAAGATAATAGATTCTCACTACAATGATACTCTCTTTCTCCTCAGACTTATAGGAAGACACTACTATAAATCACTCCGAGCTACCATCTTTGTCTCTTTCCTATAAGCACAGAGTAGCGGTTCACTATTATACAATTTTTGTGCAAATATCTCAATCATCCTCCAACATGAAAGTCTACACTGGAGATCGGAACGTAACTTAATTCTGCATGTGGAATGTCCATGGATTAATCAGACATTTGCCGGGCAATACATATCTGTGGATCAATCCTCACGGTTCCATCTTTAAATAAATAGGTACTATAATAAGTATGACTTACGTTATAATAATCACATTAGATAAAATAGATAAATACCAAAAACGAACTTTCTTTGTATCAGTGATGACTACAAAATACAATTAAACTAGATTGAGTCGATCGAGCATCGAATAGTATATTTATAATCTAAGAAGATCTAGGTAATTTTAATTACATGGGTGCCCAAAGGGGCCGGCATTTCCACTTGGACATGGCCCTGTAACGAATTGCTAAGGTATATCACTAGTCCATATGTGGTCTCGGTGCGTAAGTCACTGAAGGGAATTTCTATCTCCCACAATGATGGCAGGCGATTCAAGGACAGGAAAAATGATTAAAGAGAGAGACATAAATCCATGTTCCAACACCATATGCGAAAAATTTTTAAACCATTTTCACGGTTTCTTCGAACATAGTTCCGTAGATAACCTAAGTCTCTCAAAAAGCGCATAGCGGTTTCGTTCTCTCTATGCCATAGACAGAATCATTACAGCTTACAATTCATCTCGCTTAAACATAAGGGTCCTCCCATATGACGATACTAGAGGTACTTTCATGTTATGTCTCAAATTCCGCCTGGAAGTTTCGGAGTCAGAATATCCAAGTGCCGACCTTAGATGCTAGAAACATTATGACATTTCAAAACTGGCGGTCCATAAATTAATACTTAACAACAAATCTAAAGGGGATCGTGTGTAGACCTAATATACATGAATTAGGTCTTACTTCTCTAAGTAGAGGTCTTATCACTGGCAAGATCCATTCTGTGGTTGTATGTCTGTCCATTCTACTGATTCTTGCATATCGGTCAGGCACGTGCATGAAATAGTACTACAAGGTATTAGCTGTATGAAGTATCGTATGCTCAAGTTGTCATTTTCGACGCTCGGCTTACCTTCTATATTTTTATTCCTCGCCACATTTTTTCTACCTTCACACTCAACAGCTGTGGAGATTTACGCTAATGACAATTCTAGTTATTAAGCCCACAAGCTCCTCGGGATCGATGACATGTTTACTCATCCACCTCGCCACTGCCCACGTCTGCACCCTCGGCTTCCAGAAACAAATTGAACCAAAAACCACTCTTTGGTACCCTACTACGGTTACTGGCCACACCATCTTCCCCACACCTTCAATAACAAAACCAAAGGTAGTGAGTTTTTTAGGTAAAAGCCAGATTATATTTCGAGCTCAGCCACCACTCTAAAAGATGTCCAAACAACCATTGGAAATGTACATGGCCAATCAACCTAAAAGAAGGACTCTCTCAAATACTATCCCCATCAGGGGCAACCTTCAATTCCCCACTAACACAATTTCTAAGAATCCAAAAATTAGTAGCGAGAATCAGTCCTCATTATCTCATCTGAGTCGCAAATACATGAATCGGCAGCAAGTTAATATTTGTCAGTTTGAGCTGATGCAAAGCTTCACATGTTAACAAATAGGGACTATGCATACAGTTATTTGTTGGCGCACCATGCACCAGTTACTTTCACGACGGAGAGGTACGGTGACCAGCATTATCCTTAGCCATTCCATAATAGAGTAGTATTAATTGAATAACATGTTGAGTCTCTAAATACATGACCTAATAGTAGCCGCTCTTATAATATATGCACCCTTTTACAAACTAGTCCAACCTGTATTCTCGCATAGGCCAATTGGACTAATACTCACCCATAATGATGGGACGTTCATTCGTATGAAGTATGTAGGTCAAAATATCAGAGTATATATATCTACAAAAGATTAATTAAAGATAGAATATATTATTTTAGTAGGGATTCCTTATTATATATCGTAGTTACAATTTAAATTACTATGTAATATATATATATATGGGTATATCCATACGATTTATACTGGTAATAGAGATTTTCTCCCGCGAGCAATTTTGCCGCTATCATCTACTAAAACTGTGAGACTGTGCGAGCGAGAGGAAGGAAATCATTGCAAACAAACTTGATTACTATAGCGGTACACATTTCATAGTTCTGTTAGAATATCTACAGTACCCTTTTTGAGGAAGAATACCAATCTGCTCTCTCTTCTGGACACTCCCAACAATACAAATAGTTGAGAAAGAATACACCGACATGGCGATCTCAATAACGTAATGCGACTCTATACACTTATGCGAATCTTACTATGTCTAATATCCACAGGGCTGTAGATATATCACCTTACACGTACCTCTTTCAATTATCAATACATATTCTTAAATGCTTTTAAGGAGTAAAATTAAAGTGCCTAAATGATGCAACTATCAAAGAACTTAGAACATTTAAAGAAACTGCGTGATCTACGATCTCCAGTTTTGTCTCTACCAAGCGAGCATTCGCCTGAATTACCTCGCGCAACGACAAAAGAGTCAAGCCATGAGCAACATAGCCTGAATTGTCAGCATGCTATTATATCATTCCTCTCAAAAAGATTGGAAATAGAATAGTGAGGTGACAGATGATATATAAATCTGCATGGGCGGTCTTATCTACTTATATATATATACCATCTATATTGATATGAGTACACTAAGAATAAAAAACATTCCTATATGAGAACATGTAGAAAACCTGTGGAGATATCACGATGCCTAACTTAACTAAGTAAGCATAATAACGAAAACGGGATATAGATATTCCGCCACATAGGTATTTCAGAGCCTTAATCACTAACATTAGAACCTGAGCATAACTTAACATATCAATACCACCATAAATATATACTACCACGAGTGACAGATAGGAATAATGATTACCTACAGAACTTCCAAACGGCCATATCCAATATATGATGATCATCATACATTAACTGAGCGAGTGATATAGATACTAGAGAAATAAAACAGCTAAGTCATCACTCTGTTTGGTCTCACTTCGAATTTTCATATCTATGCCTTTTGGTTTACATGAAATGCGGGAGCTTACTATTTCCCAAAGGTCTTTTGAATAAATGGACAGCGGCGATACCTGAATGATTGAAACTCTTTGTAAATTCAAATTCACTAATAAATTTGAAACAATCATAAATAAATAGTTAAACAACAATCTAAACTAATTTAATTTTATTTTGATAATCATAAATCAATAACGCTAACTCAAAATGTATATTGTCGTTATTTGAACGTGTGAACACTTCTATCAATGCTGATGATATAACCTTTTTGTTCAATGTTACCCTGAGTTAGACTCGGTTAAAGAGCGTCCACTAATCGAAATAGAGAGTTCAGATCAAAATACTAAGAATCGTATACTTATATAGAGGATTCTCTTGCAACGTCATCTGAGCCACTCTTTTCTACTCGGCTTATCAAATCTAACAGAACACTTCAAAAGATTTAGTGAATGATTAACATCTACTTGGGTTAAATTTTTCAAACATGCTTAATAAATAAACCCAAAGAATACTCAGGGACTTACCAATTATACATTTCATTTACAAAAACCCGTCTAGCAATGACATCATTTACAAATAGAAATGATATTGGGTGATGAAGCTAATTGAACCTTTACTTCTTTGAGACTATCTCTAGGACCGTACTAGTGACATTTATCAAGCCATGCTTGAAAAATTTTAAGACCAGTTATTGCAATATCTTATGTTACATGATACCAAGAAAGATGAAACAAGCTATGTACAGTTACTTTGCCAAGTTCGTACCCTAGGGAAGAGGAAATAAAGCCTCTATATATCACTATAAAATAACATTTTTTCCTCTGATGACATTTACACAAATAATGTGAAAGTCTTGAAAGTAAAAATGATATTTTTCTTATTAAAATTATTACTCATTCATGTAATCTTTTTATTGTCTTCCTGGAGGGACAAACTTCCTAACGTAACTGTACAATGAAAAACGATTTTTGGTGAGTGACATCCCGAAATTAGAATTTAATTGGCTATCATGACCACCGGATTTAACAGCTTACACTATTTTTTTTATAAATTATTTGAAAAAAGCAAGTCCATGTTAATACCCCAAGGCCATATTAAGTACTAATTAATATCTTAGGAGGAGGGATAAACATAGGACCAGATATCTTCGAAATGTTATGCATAATAATGCAATTTAAGCAGAAACAATTTGGAAAGCGCAAAACATGTTTATATATTTCGTTTGTAAAAATAAAATACGCAATTAAATTAAAACTAAAACAGATATTAACTCTCTAAACAACTTCGCGACATTTATTGTGTAGCCATTATATATATAATCATGCGATTATATAAATGCCTATTTTTCATCAACTAAAAAAAGGGCTAGTTCGTGTCGAATGAATAGACGGGTATTTGTGACGTGTGTGCAATTTAGCCATAATAAAATATACTTATATGTTTTATCCGATTTCGCATACTCTTAGTACTTTTGATTTGTCATAGTGTACAGAATGCTAATTCATTTATGTATAAATAGTTGTATTGTACATATAGTAGTATATAGTATTAATATTAGATAATATATATATATATATATATATATATATATAATATATATATGATATATAACCTCATGATATATAATATAGACGAGAAGAGAGGAGAGAGAAACACGAGGAAGAGATAAACGAGTAGTAAAAAGTCCTAGGATTCGCAGTGATAATCATATATATATATACTATATATATATAATATATATATATTATATATTATATATATATTTTTAATACTATACTTATATATATATATATATATATAATAATATCATATATATATATATGTTATTATAAAATATATATAGATATATATATAATATACTATAATAATTAACTACGTTCCGTACAGGATAATTTTTTGTAACTTACAGTAAAAATAGTCCTCAGCAACAATTGATGCAAAGTGTATAAAAACTGATTTATTCAAGAAGATGTCAAAAAAAAAAAAAAAAAAATTTCTATTATGTCAAATGTGAATCTAAGATCTCTTGAAATATTTAAAATTAAATTATTTTCAAAAAAAACAAAATGATGGTAATATGAGTCAACTCAATTGCCAACAAAGAACAAGATGAAAATCATTTCTATATACCTCCTGATAATGCTATTCTTTTATAAATATAGCCTATTGCGACTTTTAGTTCTTCCATTCATAGTTCATAAATGAAACTTCTGTTTTAAAATCAGTCTATGAAATTACATTGAGGAACGCATTCATACTAAACCACAAATTTTATCAAAAAAGATCATGAGACTTGATAACTAAGAGATGTGATCCACAAAAACAGAAAAGACCAATATCAGTTTTTAGACACAAATCACAATTTTTTTTTGAAATAATCTTCTTATCACAAATAAGAAATCCGTCAGTATACTAATAACAAAAATCACTCATATTAAATAATAATAGATACTATAAATATATGTATATGAACATAAAAAATATAAAAATATTACGTTAAACTAATATAATCAACAAATGGTACACACAATTAAACTACGCTATATAATATATATAATATATACTTATATTAATATATATATAGTATATATATAATATAAAAATAAGAACTTTATAATTGACAGATAAGCTATAACTTGACAAAAATATATATATCTAATAATATATAGGATATTATAGGGCTACTTATCCACCTTTAAAAGGAAATGTACATAAAATTTAAAATATCAGAAATATATGAAGGGTTCACTACTAATCGCTCTACCCATGCACTGTAACGTATCTACTTAAACTCAATTTCATAGAAGAATGAAGAAAACGATTGCCAATAGTTGCTATTAAGATATATAATAGCGAGATATAATTTCTTATATGTAAAATCTTAGCTTACTCCCAAATCTAATATATTCTCAAATCTCAATTTCTCAAAATTTTATATAAAATCGAAGGTCGACGGTCAAGCGCAGCAGCGGGGGGAAACGAAAAGATCCCACGCTCCCCGTCGAACTCACCCGCCTGAACAGCCGAAGGAAACCAGACTCTTTCAGAATTTCTCAATTTCTTACTCTTTATCAAGGTTCTTAAACTCTTTATGAGTAAAAAAAAATACCACAACCAAAAACTTAATATTTGATCAAAAACCGAATTTGCAACGGCTTATAAATATCCAGCATATAGAACATAAATATCGAAAAAAAAAATCATGTTAAAAATTACTACCGCAATATAATATAATACAATATTATAAACAGTCTTTCTCATTTTGTCTACGTTTCTCTTTGCAGAGGAGGAGTAAGAGAGTTAGAGGAAATTATGCGCTCATAATAAGTGGAAACTCACAATGAATATGAAATCTATTAGAACTAATTAAATTATACAAAGAGCTTAAGAACATAACTAAAAATACCAACAATATGTTAGATAATAATACTAGATATATATAACACTAATATATACTAAAATAAAATATGAATTATAAATATTGGGAAGTATTGCAGAAACAGGTAACAATTAAGAATATTGACCTTTCATATTAATTCAAGCGAAACACACTATCTCAATTTAAATCATACAAAGGATGACTAAAACACGGCCAATCAAGACAATGCACAAACTGCAACAGATCTAATACATAAGACATTATATCACCCTATCCACAAGATATCCATAATCCAGCACGCATCACTTCTATGATCCATCCTCAGAGAGGCTGCACAACAACAAGATATACACATAAATATAACCAAAAAAAAGAATATAACGCGATGAAACAATTAAAACATCTTTAAATATAAAACTCATACAAATCTAATACGTATAATGTGTAAAAAATAATATAAAAAAACAACGTAAAATCTAATCATCTAAACAAGGACACGACACATGAACTAATTACCAGATGCATGAGAGAAGAATAATAGAACAAACTATACAAAAAATTAAGGAATTAAAATAAATACATCGCACAAATGGGAGTAAACGAATTTTTATACCTGTTCAATAATTATTTCAAACGAATTTACTGTAGGAATTTTGTGTTCAAGACTCCAATCAACCGCATGAGTCCAATTGACAGTGACTACGCCAAAAATATGAGGAATAAATACATACTCAATACTGATCATGGCATCTCAAGTATTCACGATGTGTGTTAGTAGGCCGATTTAATAATAGCAAACCCTAACATACTAATAATACACGTAACTATAATACACTATACTCACCTACACTATACACATAAAAATAAATATCTATAACCAAATACTCATATTACCTTACTAACAGCTATAATTACATATCTACTACTAATATATATAATCATATATATCGAATTATTATTATTATATTAGCTTTCACAACCTGTCATAGTATATACTGCATATTATACTATACTATATATATATATTATATATCTATTATTATATATATATATATTATATACCTACATATATATTGTTTACATTGGTATGAGCGATATATTTTTGTTGATCCGGTTTGACGATTTAGACATATGCAAAAAACATATATACTACTTATTTCATAATATATCTCATATTATATCTATATTTATAATATATATATAATATATATACTATATATAATATATATTCATATATATAATATATATTATACTAATATATATACTATATATACTATATATATATATAATATCCTCGTATCGAGACAACGACAACTAATTATCATAGGTTGATTAATTAATCATGATTGGAAGACAAATCAAAGGCCGCCACATGCCCTGATACTTATATATATGATATTTATTATAGATAATATTATTATTTACTATTATATATACTATATAAATATATATATAATATACTATATATATAATATTACTATAAATATATATATAATACTTATAGTATATATAATTGCTGTATATATATATATATCTAGTTACCTATCCTGAAATAAACACATTTACTCTGGCGAGAGAAAGAGATGAGGTGAATTTATATTAGAATATAGATCCTAAGACAATCAAATTCTCTAAACACTCGAGGATACATCCTTATCTCCCAATAACTTTTTACATAAAATATAAGTATATCTGGATTGATGGACCAATGTCATAAAAGGTTTATTATTAATTTTTAAACATAGATCTTTTTTGTCCGAGTCATGGAATGCGGATTGTATATATATTTTGCTGTTGTTTAAGAGATTTAGAAGAATGCCTTGAAAAATAATTCTCCTTTGTATATGAATATCCTAATACTCAGAAAATTTCTAACAACCTCGAGATTGTCAAATGAAGAGTTAAAGATATCTGGAGTTCTTCATAGGTGAAAGTTATCCCAAGTAGAAGAGGTTGTTGTACGGGTGTGCGCAATTTCATATCAAATACGTAATATAAATATATATTATGAATATTATAATAATTATATTTATCTAATAATTATTATAACATACAAGAAATATATTATATGAGTAGTAGGTGGTAGTAGAAATATTTATAATCATTCACCATCACATCTCAATAATCTATAATATATTACGGAACAGAAAGACGTAAATCTTAGCCTAATTGACTCAAGTTCTAAAAGAACCCACTCTTACCGTCCCCCTTTCTATACTTTTATGCGAGAACTAGTCCGCCGAGTCAAGAAAAGATCACCAACTAGAGCTCACGGACAGCGACGGATCCTCCTATTGGCATCTCGTCAATGTGGAGGTTCATCCTTTGGCACCCAAGGTGGGGCCCAAACATATCCTATACCAAAACCCGACATTCGCTCCTATTATGCACCCTTCTCTCCTCTCGCCCTTGCCAAAACTCACATTTCTTCTCTCAGCATTCCTTTATATATCACTTTTCCTTCGGTCCACCGGCGGTCGATTTCACACATATCAACCATATACTTCGGCTTAACAACCGATATATCCAATCCTTTCCAAACTTACTCTCTCACAGATTAGGATTAGCACACTCGGCAAGGCACTCGACCACTCTCTCTAGTCGCTTCTGCCACACACGACTATATCCACCGTGGTCAAACGTCGACCCCTGCTTCTCACTTCGTTTTCAGAGAGCCCAAATTCTGTTATTGGAAGCAATATGATGCTGTACTATGGAAGTTCTAGTTAATCACTATAATGTTCCCCAGAAATCGATACTAAAGTTAGCTATATCTCATTATACGATATGTGTCAGATGTGTGCCATGAGTATTGAATTCGACGTGGACACATATGTCTAGTTGCTTTAGCTCGGAAATCATCACATCTAATAGTTACAGTATTCTATATAATACTATATATATATAAACTCATGCACTTACACGTTATATATATTATATATATATTATATTTATTATATATATATATATGACGTGGTTTAAATCCTTTATTATGGCCATCTTCTGATAGTGAGTTCCTGTGACAGATGAGAAAAGAGTTTCGCACCATATAACGTTCTGTATTCTAGCGTTGTATTATCTTACACTGATCATATATAGAGAATATAGTATATATATAAAGATCTAAAGTAATGCAGTATATAATAATATATATGTATATAGTATTATATACTAAGGCTTCTTAATTATAATACTATTAATAATATATATATATACTTTATATATATAGACTATATATATATATATATCATATATATACGATAGATACCTTCATTAACACAGTATACGGTCGCGCAGATTGCGTATCTGCGAGCGGCGAGCATATCTATAATATTATATATATTTTTCTCTTGTTCTATTGATTTGGTGGGTGTTTTACAGACATAAACACCTCAACCGACGGCAGAGCCCAACTCAGGAGCAACGGTGTACTCATTTAGCGTCCGAGCAGAGGCGATCCCAAGCCACAGGAGAGAATACTCACATTCTACCCACCGACAGTATGCGACCGAGGACCTCGCTTGTTGGACGAATAGCTGTGAGTCTTTTAATCTGAAATCGTAATACCACTACTAATTCAAATGCACCAATAGTATTTAAAGAAATTATATAGCTTTATTTTATTTTGGTCTAACAGTATACATATATATATACTAATACATATAGCTGACGCTAACATACATATAAGCATAAACATACTAGAACATCAACATCTATCAACGATATACCCTACGGTGCTAGGTATTATAGGTCATACTATTAGAAGGTACTTTAAACATCATTTGCTCCTTTTCATCGCTGTGTTACACTTGTATATACTTATTTAAATTCATGATAGTATACGTATGGCGTAGGCAGTAGTGGAGTGGAATAATTGAAATAATTAATTTACACTATTCTACCTATCATTAAAACTCCCTTTCATTACACTATATTACACCTGTATTCATTATTATCTTATCACCACCATCATTTATTATCTCGAGTGTATCTCCGTGTGGTTACTTATATAATTTCATAAACTATTAATATATACTTTACAATATTTACCATAATTAAAAAAATATATATTAAATTATTATTATCGGGTTATTCATTCATGCATATAAATGATGATCATCGCAACGTTATATACACTAGCTCCGGCATTGCTATAGTTACAAACGATGATCATCGCATACCATTTGCCAAAAATGTAGTTATAAAGTCGTGATGTTCCAGCCATATTACCCGAGATGGAGATAAGATTGGGAGCCTAACCGCTCGACTACCACCAAAGATTGCAGACCATTGTCTATCTAGTAAGTATGCCGAAATAGATAATATATAATTTAATTATCATACACTCCATACTCGAATATCATACAGACCTCACTGTACACATAAGCTTCGCGATCTGTAAGATCTCACTAGAGCCCTATATTTATACACCGCGACGCGGAGCGACTATACCATACTTACCACTGTAGGTGAATACCAATATAATAATATCTAATTATATATATTATATTCACGCAAGCGAGGTTTATGACGAATAGTCAAAGGCGTGTGCCGAGGCTTGTACTTCTATACGTAAACTTTAGGTATAGTACTCACAGATTCATCGGTAGTATAAGACGTAATCGATATATAGTAAGTAAGGTAGGGTAATAATAATTTTTGCATGGTGGTGTTTCGTTGCTGGTGGGTTCGAACGTATGCAAGCCCTCTGTGGACGTACTCTCATGTGTGTCAGTGGTGTTTGTGTAGTGTGTGTGTGTGTGTTGAGTGTGTCATTACGAGATTTATATAAACATGATACACAGTGAAGAGACCATACTATGCTAAACTTCATTATAATAAATAATATAGTGTGTGTGTGTCTCACACTGTCTGTACTACTCGTGATAATGGCTCACCAAATTCACCTTTACAAATATATCTTGCATAGGTTACCAAAATCCACCAATATTATATAGACTCACGGAGTGCGATTACGAACTAGACGGACCAAACGTAATTATTGTATGCTGTGCCTATATTTCTATACTAGATAGACCCTCGTCTTCAGTATGTCTTCTCATTGAGAGCAGCACACTGTTATTACGTATCGATCTACCTTTGTAGTATCATCACTAGACTTTATCTACAGTATTGATAATACTATTTAAAATATATACTATTACTCCTGAGTGTATGTCAATCTATAGTATTGTAATGGAAAGTATACTAATGTAATCCGCAACTTCTTCTGAATTTTATTGATATAGACTATGTAGATTCAATTTTTTCACAAGTCTACAGCATTATTTATCTAGTAGTCGCTCACATGATCAGTAGATTCTATATATATACTAATATCTTGTTATACCATTATATTTTATTAAACATTAGATTATACTATATACAAACTTAGCTCAGCATAATTTGAATTATATACCTTATTCAAGTCATTATACTCTTTCTATACTATATTATATTTAGCATCAGAATATTAAAATTTAATACGCTTATATACTATATTAATTATCTTATTATAGTTAGTATAGCATTCCTATCCCGGTCTAAGAGTTATATATATATAATATACTGATATAAAGGTAGTTAATATATATATATTATATATATATATATATATACTTTTTATTACATATATTAATATACATTATTCTATAATACTACATTATACTATATTATATATATATAATGATATATATATAGAGTATTTTATATATATAATATAATCATACCTATAATATATATATACTTAATATACTCGACTTATATTGCCTAATATATATATATAGATATAATATAACACCATGCTCAAGCAGGCAGATATTTAACAGGATTGGGGGTTCAAGAATGAGGAATAAAAAATCTTATAAAATCCCTAACCTAATTGCAAATTATTGACAGGGTAGAAGCACACATAGCGACAAGTTTCAAATTTATTTGTAATTAAAATGCATTTATAGCAATGAAATGAAAAGAAAAATCTTTCCAAGAAACAGGTGGCTGGAAGAGAAGCACCAACAACCAGATACAAGCTAGTGTTATCAATGATCATGACTACAGAATTCATTATAAACCATTGCGCAACTAACGAACCGTAACGGTATGACGAATGTATGACGTAGGTATAGTCTCTCGAGCACTTGCATCAGAAGTATCTATAGAATAAAAACAAAACAAAAATAAAACGCTGCAAAGAGCAAGTGAATTGAAAAGTGTCTGAGAGGTTTATAAATCTTATTATGGTCTGTGACTCGCAGTATGCAGAATATTCCGACTAACAACTGCTCGCTAGATGTTGAATGTCCCTAGTTTACTCATACAAGTATCCTGGTTGTCTTTGCTTTCGTAGAGATAGAAAAAACTGTCACTCCAAACAGCAACACGGATAGTATACTCAAGTTTATTTGAGATGCTCTGTTTAATATGAGGCTTATAGACTCTATGATTCTCTCGTCGAAACTCATGCTAAAGCATTGTGCACGAATCCGAGTGTGATAGTTCTCATTACAACAGGTGATCCAGCGACGGGAGAACCATAGAAAGAATAGAACAAGTTAAGATGTCTTGAGAAGGAGATTTTGTGTAAAATTTGTGATTCTTTAAAGAGATTGAATTTGCACGTGATGAAACCCAATACGCAATTTGTCAGAACAAACTCCACAGCATAGAATACTGACAAATAAATAACCGAGATCCAACTGTAAATGTATAGTGAAGTATATGGGAGCAGATTTGAAATAGTGATCATAGTTATAATGAATGGACGAATATAACGCATGTGCGTATAATAAGTATACTGCGCGAAAAATTAGGGATTAGACAGAATAATGCAGACATTGTTGGCATGCCAACGACGACTCTCGGATGCATCTTATGTGATTATGTCAAATGCCACCACCTCAATACGCTCGTCTCCAGGAATTTTCAGGTAGAAGAGAATAGACGGAAATCCTAAAGAAACCCAACTATCACAGGGAGAGAAATCTGCCTCATCAAAAAACAGAACAGATATGGGAACGATTTCAATCGAAACAGCGTAGTCATAATTAATCGTACAAATGCAGAAATAGGAAGATAAGAGCAAGGAGTGGTAGCTGGGAGCGAGGTCCCACGCGCACGAAATTACTTTGGGAATTGATCGTGGCTAATTATATATAATCAAAAAGAAATGAGAGATTAATGTTTTCAACAATATCAGCACTACAAGATCACACGGGTGAGTACGTGTGGGCGCGATAGGTATAGGCGTATAAAGGAATGCCATAGAACATTTTTATTCGAAAAAGGGATTATATCATAGCAATAATAGGGATACTCATGGGAACTACTCTATACCGTATATATAACCATCATACGGCACCCTATTGCTATATTTCAACGTATGGTATGATTTAATATTATATAATATATAGTAATATTATAATACTATATATATTATTGATCTATAATATATATATATATATTATTAGTATATATAGTTATACTATTGCTCTTCATAGTAATTCTCCTGGCTAAAACATGTATTAATACCTCATTAAATTTTATTAATATACTATATATATATATCATTAAAATATCTTATTACTATATTATATAATATATATATATACTAGTATTATAATAGTATATATATATATAATATATTAGCTGTTACATAATATAGTTATATTCTTAATAATATGGAGATGTACATCGGATAATTTTCCATTTCGGAGCCGAAATCGAATTAGCAAAATTCAGAACAGTATCCTCCCGGCCTATGCATTATCTCCATTCGACTCTTCTCATCTCTTTGCTATATCTAAATTATACCGTTTCATAATACTACTATATATATAATAATAATATTATATATATATATTATATAAATATATATATAGATATATAATATTATATATATATATATAATATTCATTATTATATTACTTATATTAATTAAGCATCATATCTCATAAAGCGTAATAATTATGCTATCTATATACGATACTCGTATTCATACTGTATATATGGACAAACAGACTTCCTATTAATGCGAAGTCCTACTAAGTATCTCTCACTACATATAATTACTAATATAACAGTAATATAATATTATCACTACTATATATATTATTATATTATAATAATAATACAATATCTATATATATTTGGTCATATATCTGTTGTATTTTATTTATATTAACATAATATATATATAGTCTGATATAGAGTATACTTAATATAGCTAGCAGACAAATGTACGAACGAAGACGCGACTATATATATATATAAGTTATTAATATTATTATTATTCATAGTATTAATATATACTATATATATTTCAATAATAAGCTAATTTGTACTATATTCGTGATAGGATCTTAAAGTTATATTGAATAAGTTTATTAATAAAGGCTATTGACTTGAACAAATTTGAGTTTGACATTTTGACTAATAAGTAGCAAACGAAATTTCAATAACAAATATTGTAATTACTTTAGATTGGTAACCCAAGTAAGGATTTTATATAGGATACGAATGGGAAATAGCTTTAAGTTTATTGACAAAGAAAAAGATTAGGAATGGTTATTAATAGCACTTTAAAAGTGTTAAAGCAATGCTTGGCTAGAAATAAACCTAACCAAATCTTAAGGACTGCAGATTTTAATTTTTTATTAGAATAAGGAGTTAAGGAATAAGATATATAATATTACTGAATTATATTAGGCTGTAATGGAATATTGTTTACAAGTTTGGGAACCTTATATTAGAAAGTGGATTGATATGCTTGAAAATACACCGTAGAGCTACGAAAATGATTTGTGATTTTGTATACGAGAGTCAGGAGATGAGATTAAAGGAACTTGATTTTCATTCTAGGAAAAAGATATAGTTATTGAGTACAAATGATTAAGTTTACAAAATTTTTAACTCTCGATTCTATTGAGAAAAGTTAAGTGTTTCATTTTAGACTATGAATGGTCGAAGAACTAGAATAGCAATTGGGAATATAAAGGAAAGCAATTTTATTTATATCAAGATTTGATCAACGTCTTCAGCTAACCAGTAGTTTACATACGCTGTCACATGTTACTAACCGTGATGTAAAACTAGTATTTCCAATTATCACCGTTCTTTTCTCGCATCCTAATCGTTATCTATCCTCACTCAAAGATTATGAAGCGATTTTGCTAGTTTATAGTTTAACGTCAATATGTGCTCTAATGTTTTCTCTTCCTATTTTCCTTTCTTAAAAATTTCCATTGAATCTTTACATAGGAGTTGAAGGCTGTTGTTCGGTCATTTAATTACTGTTTACTTGATTCTCCTCTTAAAATTCATCCCATTCGAAAATCGCGCAATTTATAAGCGCCGTCAAAAATAAAATTATTGCAAAATAAAACACAAAACAACTAAGTCTAACAAACAACCCACTAGACAACGACAATTAAGTCATCCCATAATCCAATCTTCCTCTCTAAAATTAACACATATCCAACATCAATTACTGATTGAATTGTCTCGAGCACTATATCTATCAGAACACAATATTGAATCACACAATAGCCATAAACAAAATCTCATATTATTATTAAAAAAAATATTTTCAAAGGAATATTACACACAAAATCGACGAACCGAATAAAAACACAAACGCAATATAAATAATATTATTAACTTTATAACATAATACTAATATTAAAAATATAATTTATATAAAATACATAAATTAATAAAAAAAATATATAATATATTATCATATATATATATAACTATATATAATAATATATACTTATAATATATAATTATTATATATTATTATATATATTATATTTATATATATACTTCTTACTCTTATATTCCTATATATATATACTTATACAATATATGATGCTAGAGTATTATACTTATATATTATATACTAATATAATATATATAATAAATATTATATAATATATATAATATATATATATTATTTATTATTTATATATTATACATATATATACTACTATAATATATAATATATTATATATACTTATATATTATATATATAGTATACATATATTATATATATATATTATATATTTACTATATATATAATTATTATCATATATATACTATATAGTATTATAACTATAATATATATAATATAATTATGTATATATATATATACCTTATATAATTATAATGTATTATATATATATATTTATTTTATATATAAACTATTATATAATATATAAGTAATAAATAATTATTATAAATATATTTTATAATATATACTATATATATATAATTTATTATTTTTATGTATAATATATATATATATATATATATACTATATATATTATTTATAATTATAATTTGATATATATTATATATATAATATATATATATATATAATATATATTAATATATCCGTTATCTTCGATTTTTTATCACCTCTCGAAAAATGATTTTTTTAAATGCAGAGATTCGTTTTTATATATATACTTATATAATATATATATATTTATATAATAATATATATATTTATATATATATAATTATTATTAATTATATTATATATATATATATTATTATTAACTTTTTTATTCGGAGAACTAACTTAACTTACACTTACTAAATATAAATAATTAAAAATATAAAAACATAAAATTATATAATATTTTTTTTACGAATAAAAACTTATTGAATAGTATTTCATTATATCTGAAATATTATACTTTAAAATAATAAGTTATAATATAATATCTCCGTATACAAACTAGATAACAGCACACTAACTTGAAAACCATAAAATCATCTCTAAACTTACTTCAATTAAAAAATATAGCATCCTATTTGAAAAGAAACAAGCCATATACTTCCTATATAATTATTAATAAATTACATAGTAATCAATATATATATATATTAAAAATCGATAAATTTCATGTAATATATTATATATAATATAATTCTAACAAACTAAAAGTACACTTATTATATAAGATAGATAGATAGATATACGTACGATATATATAAAAAATTAAAACTAAATAGATAAACAAATAAAATAAAATCTCATTAATAATATCACAGTCAAAAATATACTATATAAAAATAATAAAAATATATATATATTAATTATAATATTAGTAATAACCCCTATCATTAGATTACTAAATGGTGTTTAGCTAATTAATATATCATAAAATATAACTAATAATATAAAAAAATAATAAATAAATGTTTAATAGTTAAATTTTTAAGTATAAATAAATAAAAAATTAATATATGTATAAACTAAATATGTAATATATTAAATAAAATAATATGAATACATATATAAAAAAATACTATACTAGAATAATGTAAAACGTACGAAAATATAAAGACCACTCAAAAAATGCAATATAAAAATCAATATAATAGGATCAGCACCTCAATTTAATAGGAAGTGATAAAGGTTAAATCACCCACACTACCAGGAACCCACAAAACCACATCTTATAACCAGTAGAATACGAAGTGAGGGATCTTTAAGAAGAACAGGAGTGTTAGATTTTAAAGAGAGAATCAAGTATGACCACGCAAGAGTGAAGTAGTATTCCATTTTTTACATTAGGAAGTCAACCAAAATGTACTCAAGATATCTAAAGAATTGCAGTAAGTAAATAAGAAAGAAAGAAGAGAAACATATGTTTTGGTTATAATGGTTAAATGCTTTAAGGAATTATAATTTATATGTGTATGGTGTAGTTCTGAATTGAGACAAATCCTACCAACCAACACCAACCGACAAACCCAACACAATAGCAATGTGTGTGATAATGACGGTGCATTAAGAACTAAATGCCTACTG
>JABUQX010068300.1:12500-30000 GCA_015478945.1 Trachelipus rathkii | reverse complement strand
TATAAAATATATATATATATATAGAGGTATCATTATTTGACAACATAAATAAAGTTGAGATGAAGAGGCGAGAGAGAGGAGAGAGAGTAGAGAGTGAGAGAGAAAGAGAGAGAGAGAGAGAGAGAAGAGAGAAGAGAGAATGAGAGAGAGAGAGAGATGAAGGGAATATATATATTATTCTCTTCCGACTGTGTTATATAAGAACATCTAACAAGCTACGTTCTCAAAACGAGTAAACACTCAGACTAATCTATCTTGAGTTTTATGAAACCAGGTGCTGCGAGTGAATTACTTCTTAAAATATCTTAGCGAAAGATATCCATAATTCATAATGTTCAGTTCCAATTAAAGTACTTTATGTAATATTATATAATATATGTCAAACATTAATATATATATACATATATAATATTATATATATATATATATATAAATATATATATATTATATATAATATATATATAATATATAAAATAATTATATATATATTAAAGGAGAAGGTATCAACTGGGGTTTGGAAAACAGTTTCAGCATAATTCATAAAAAAGATACGCAGCAGAACTCGGCACG
The DNA here is from genome assembly GCA_015478945.1 of Trachelipus rathkii. NCBI lineage: Eukaryota > Metazoa > Arthropoda > Malacostraca > Isopoda > Trachelipodidae > Trachelipus > Trachelipus rathkii. Next base: position 29,430 of record JABUQX010068300.1, on the reverse strand, counting down.
GGAAAAATTGGGGAGTTCGTTGGAAAGCATAGAATGAGTATAACAAAAGATCTAGACTCCACATTTCAAGAGAGCGCTGTGAAATGCACCAGGTGTTAAAGCATATTCCCATAACCTGAAATATCAAAACCAGACAAGTAAATTTGCTAAATTTTTAGAGCACATTAAAATACGTTTAATAATGTTATCCTTTAAATTCAAGTTTTCTATTTTCTGTGATTAAATTGATCATAACTGAAGAAGAACTGAATTTTGGGTTTACAAATGTGTTATAGTTGTTTGGAAGATTCCATTAAGTAGAAAGATAAAGGGAGTAAGTTTTGATACATTGAAATAAATCATGTTTCAAGCCCCAATTTATACATTGGAGAAGGTTTAGATGGGTAGTTACTCCGAGTCAACCCCTAGATGATATACCGGATTTGCTGTTATGTCATTCAAAATTAAAAGAGTCATGAGGGTGAAGTCCACGGGCGAAGGAAATAAATAGGTGAAAAAAAAGAGAAGCAGGCAGAAACAATGAAGACACCACAATATGATTTTAAAGTATGAACAGTAGTGTATTAAAGTAATTTATATCTAGAATGTTTCAATTCTCTGGATAAGCTATTAGCTTCAATGACAGTGACATGAATTAGAAAGATGAAGGCAACTATTGAATGATAACATGCAATACAAAATTAGAGTTTAATTAAGGTCAAATTTTGTGCTCGAGTACCATCTATCAATTAGGTTCGATATGTGCACACACGCTAAAGGAATAGATACTACGAAAAGCAAAGACCAAGAGATCAAAGTTAAAAAAAATAAAAAAGAAGGTTACCATTTGCCGAGCGTTCGCTACCGAAACTAAAGGTATTGAAGAAATCACAAACATTTTAAGAGATTTCAAGCTTGGCCGATGAAGGATGGATCCGAACAATCTCTTAAGCAAGCAATGCGATAGACGAGAACCAACTAGTTAGATGGTTGACTAGACTTTCTTCGTGCCAAGCTGAATGAGCGCCGCTCGCTTCCCAGAAGAGCACATGGTTGAAGTTGAAATGGGGTAAGTCCCCGTAAAAACAGCATCTATGATATATAATAGTATATTAGAATATATGTATAAAATATAATATATATATATATATATATACTATAGTTATATGTAAGCGTACTTATATCGTATATCATCACATTTACCGCATCTTATTAACACACGTGTCGCAACTCTATTCTCACGATCCTACTTTCTCTAATCTGATCATATATATATATATAATATATAGTATAGTATAATAAAACTCTTTCAATTTACCAAAAGTTAACCGTGAATTAGTTCAGATTCATCTTCTCTTATAATTGACATAAAATGAATAAGATTTGACCTAACTGAATTCTGTCCACTCAATTAAGTCCTACCACTCACTTTATCATTTCCGTATTTCACACATCACATTGACATCATTAAAAAGCGTTTAATACAATGACAAATAAATTGCAATAATTATAATATAAGAAACATGCTTGTACTCTCAATTTATCAAATTACATAAATGAAAATGAATTAAAATTACAAATATCTTGTTTTCATAACCGTTGGCAGGACCTTCGTAACCTCTCGATGTATCTCACCATAAAACTAAATCGATGACTTGATGAGTTATGAGTCGCCAGGGTTTTAAGGAAAAAAATAAGTTATTAACCTTTTAATTTTTAAATTTAAACCACAGATTCTTAATGTTAACCTTTGTAAAACACCAAATTTGTTTGTCCAGATATGCAGAATCATGGCATCAGTAGAATCAGTTTGAAATTTAAGTGAGAATGTAAGATCCCATTAGTAGTAAGTAATGTTTGTGAAGGCTATGGTCCTGTCTGAAAAATTGATGAACGAAGCGCAAGTTTTTCAAGAAAATAATGAAAAAAAGATTAATCAGGAACAACAAACTAATCTAAAAAATATATCACATCAATGATTTCTTACTTAACGCAGGAGCTTTCCTGTTCTTCTAAATCCGCACTCTTGAAGTTAGGACCTGCATGCCAGAGAAAATACTAGCTAAAGCTTCATAAGTATATATGAATATATATAATATATATAACTATATATTAGATATAATATATATTAATATATATATATATTATATAATTATTATATATATATATATATAATATATATATATATAATAAATATATTATATAATATATATAATATATAATATATAAATATATATATATAATATATATACATATATATTAAATTATAATATATTATAATATATATATATATATATAATAATACTAATTATATATAATATAATATATGTGTGGAATTTGTTAGTAAATAAATAACTACTTGATTTTATGATATTAACAATTTAAAAAATGTAGTAACTGTTATTTATCAGAGCAGATTCCTAGTCAAAAAAATGAGTTAGAAAATAGAGGTGAATTAGCTTTCCGTATTAATTATTGTTCAAAATATATATTAATACTAATATATAAATATATATTATATAATATTAAATATATATTATATATATATACTATAATATATATATATATAATATATTTATATATATCATATATAATGTGGGTATGTGTAATGTGCTGGCACTGAGGGAAGCTGAAGTCATTCCTAATAAACTTCTAACTCTTTCTGTAATAAAGTACAAGGTCACATATTAAAATGAAATTTGATGACGTTATGTTTTTAAACATTAATTTCCTTAAAACGACCAAACAAAGAAAAATAAGAATCTAATATAACTGAAATATGATGAAGAGGAGAGAGGAAAAAAATCAAAGGTTGATTACACTAAAGTTCAAAGTATCACTTTATGGAACTCAAGCCAGAACATTATATTAATAAGTTATATTAATTTTCTTGTTGATAGTATATATAGTTATTTCATTTTTCTCATATATATATATATATATATATATAAAATGTATTTATATATATAGATTTGATTGTCCATATAATAGATAATAGATTATGAATAATTAATAAATATATATAATATTAATTTTATTATTTATATTTTCATTGATTGAAAGTTTTTGCCATCAGTATTTATCAGACTTACATTTACGTTACTTTTAATTTGTAGTTATTGTTATACAGACTAGGATAAAAAAGAGAGTGATGATGTTACATGAATATAAATTTAAGCTTTGAAAATAAAATGAATGCAAACATTAAAAAGAGTTTTATTTTATTATTTAATCTATATATATCTCCTGTTTTAACTAATCCTACTCTCTTACTTACTCTCTATCATTCATACTATCATCATCTATGCTCTTATTAATTATTCTATATATTAGTATTATATTAATATATATATATATATAATAATATATATATATTATTAAGTTATATTAATTAATTATATATGAAAAATATATATAATATATATTATTACGTATAATAAATTTAAAGGGTATATTAGCTATATAGTACTTGTGAGAACAACGTATAGGAATTTATTAATAATATCAATATATAATATATATATATAGTTATAAATATTAATCTATATATATATATATATAGTAATATTATATTATTTAATTAATTAAACATAGACTAGAATCAAATATTTTTATATTATTAACTACTATTATACAAATCGCTAAAAAGAGAATTATTATATAATATAATTATAATAATATAATATGATTTAATATAATAATATATTAATATTCAATATAGTGGACAGATAAGTTATAGATTATATCAGTTACTATCTTATCCATAGCCAGGTATAGGTGGTTTTCTAATAAACGCGTTAACATGTTTCTCTATATCGTAACTAATTAATTACATCATATGAGTTTATTAATATATATCATATATAGGTAAGATTAATATTATATAATCATATATTATATATGATATATTTAATAATATAATATATATATATATATATTATATTAGATATAATAAATATTAATATATATATATATATTATAATTAATAATATAAGTATATATATTAATAGTTATTAATATAATATATATATATAACTATATTATATAGTATATATATTAAATATATATATTTATATATATTAATATACTAATTAAATATTATTATAATTATATTATACAATTATATTAGATATTATATACAACCTCTAGTGTACATAATAAACCTATAATTATACCATACAAATTTAATGTATACTAAACCTTACTATGGACGTAGAAAGAACTTTACCTTTCTATTTAAATAATATCTATAATTTAGAGGCATATTAGGTTATATCAATTAATAACATCGTTTTCTTCTATTTTAATCACTCCCTTTATCTCCCACGTCACTCCCCATTCTTTCTCCTCAAGAACTGGCTCATTTAAGAAGCGGCTATTTATCATGTTTTCTCACCTCAATCCTAGTATCCCCCTCCAGTGTTCACTCCCCAGAACGTCATCTATGCTTTTGACCTTATTAGTAAAAAAAAGACTAATATTATCTTTCTTCAGATACATCAACGTCTAAATAAACTATTCCATGCTCTCATACCCTCTTAGGAGAAAATTCCTACATTGTCGGTTTTATGCCCTTTTTCATTCTACCTTTTCCGAAATATCACAAGTCTGCGCCCTAAACTGCCTTTCTGCCTGTCCTTCTAATTTAGAACGTGATCACTAACTTATCCTAACAGTTTCTCTTTTCCTCCCGTAAAGTCCCCTCGGAAACTATAACGCCTCATTTCACCAGTAATTCTACCAATATCTGCAAAATTATCATTCTTCAACTTTCCTATCTCGCCTCCGTTCCTTGATCATTATATCGAGTTAAAACTTCATTGTCTTGTGCCTGCAGACTTCTATCACCTTTCTTATCTTTCTCACTCGTCCACATTGCCTGACTCTTCTATTATAATGGCCCTATCATCTCCCAACTTACCTATAACGCCTATTCCAATTTTCGCAATATCAAAACCCACATATCAACTTCCAGTAAATTGTTTATCACATCTCTATCACTGTGCTTCAAATGTTTATATAGGTCTGAGATTTAGAAAGTTTCCCTCCACACTCTGCTACCCATCCAATTTCGATCAAGTTGATGGCAATCCCAAATCACCTATACTTCGTAATGATACTTCTTAACCTTTCGCGAGCTATTGACCTCTCTATCCAGAAAAGCTTCTCTATTCCCACTGTTTAACAGAACCCTTTCGATCCGTTTCTTCTAAATGTTCATTTTACCTCTTTTTTCCTCTTACATATGGCAATCTTTTAGTCATTCCCCTTTTAATCCTTCACTTTCATGATCATTTAATTTAGAAAATCTTTCTTTAAACTCACTCATTAGCTTTTTAGTTTACCATTTATGAATCCATCATTTTTTTTACTTACTGTTTTAACTGTTGTCTTTCACCTCTTGCTCCACCAACTCACTGTATATCATTCCACCTTGTCCTACTTTAAGTTAGTTCTCCACAACTCTTTTACACTCATAACAACAGACTTCTTTCCCTCATGTTCGCCCAGATTTCACAGTTTCATACTTTGATTCACATGTCAACTCATGAGCATATATTCAATGCATCTACTTTAAATTACTCGCTTATTACTTTATTTCATTCTTCATCTTCCTATTTACCGATCTTCTCTTCCTATCACTCCTTCTCGTTATCAGCCCTTCTATACCTTAACGTATAACATAAAGCACATGTCAATGAATCCAATAAAACTCATTCCTACCCCCTCCATCTGATGGCATCACAAATCATCATACATCGACTTACCCTCTTTCTCGCTTAACAAATTATACTTTCCCCTTTGTTACCATCTTACCCCATATTCACCAATGTCCTAGTATTACATTAAAGTCACACTCCTCTATTGTCGTTAATTATTATGTAGATCCACTAGTAAATTAACTTAACAGACCAAATCTACTATCCAAGACATCAAACTTCCATTAATATCCGCACTCTTCTCTCCTCCGAAAAACACCCACAACACCTGTGTATTAGCAGCAATAAACATCTTTTGATACGGTGAACTGAACACGTATGGCACATCACAGAATCTAATTCTCAATCCTAATCCATAGACTCACCCCAATTCTATCGAAATTATTTCAGATGTCCATTTATCTGGCTCACCCAAGATATCCACGGGAACACAACTCTTCACTATTCCCTTAGTAAGGAATTATCATCGAACCATACTATGCATTTTTAACCTTTTATCACTTAAATAATCTGAAATCCTTATAATACTACACTAAACATACACTACCAGATCATCTCAAAGCACTCATCAGATCCAAATTCTTCTTTCTTAATTTGATCCCCTGCACCCGATATATCAGCCAAACATCATCTCTAAGTCCGTGCATACTTCCTTGTCATTACGTAGAATACGATCACCTTTATGACTTAGCCTCTGTTCTCAACTCCTTTCTCAAGCCCTCCTCATTTGATTCCTACTTGATATAATGCTATAATCTTTTTACATATTTAGCGGGTATTGCTAGAGGAGTTAACAATCACCCGTGTGAGTATCGCTCACAGCTCTTAGATCCGTTATGGATCGCCACTACTGCTCTCCTTAACTATCTTGTTTCAAATTTGGAGTTGACTTTGATGAGCAATTTAAGTTTTATACATCCCCTACTGTATTTTCTTATTTCCATCTATTGATCTTACGTATCCTTACCCGTAACCATAATATACACTAACCACCCTATACACATTTGAAATAGTAACTTTCAACAGCCCGTATGTGTGTGGAACCCATTAAATAATAAGTATGAGTATATATTTTGAGTATTATATAGATTTGAGTATTATATAATATATTAATATATAGTATATAATAGTTATATAAATGCGCCAATAACATTTTCTAACCCAATAATTCAAATCATATCAGTACTTAGCATTTCGTACTAATAATACATTAATTTACAAATTTTGAAGATCGCCATTCACATAATAGTACTAGTATTATTATTACTCTATATTTATAATATATAAAATAATATTATTTATTGTAAGTGTCTTAATAACAGTATTTACGCTAATCATTTATTAATAACCCTACAGATATTAATCATCCGACACGCTCACCACCAACAAAATTACATCACCTTACTTATCATAATATTTATATCTCAAGTAATAAACTTTACACTTACCTCCTAGTAATACTCTCACCAACAAATATAACTCTCACATTTATTTTCACATATACATAATTTAATAATCACCATATACCACTATGAGACCTCTCTAACCATTACACCATCATATCTTATAACCAACTACACAATTATCCTTATAACGCGTCACTCTACTATCATAATTAATCCATCCCCAAAGCTAAGCCACTCTAACATAAGTCTCATAATAATCGAAGACGAATTCGAATCCACCACAGTACCTTATCACATCCTCCATAATACACCAATCATCGTTCACTGATTAATACCACATATCATATTATCTTCTCTATCTCTACAAATCATCACCTATAATCTAATCATCTTCATTCTATGCTACCTATCACCTATATTCCTTATCACACAACTTCTTCAACTAATAGGTATACAAGTCATACTACTATCCCCGAAGACCTACCATTTTACACATCCCTAACTCGATACGACATATTTAGTCATCAAAGATAAACTCGGACATTGATGTCCACGATCTTGACATAATCGTGCTTCTCTAATTACTCCAATATACCAATCCAATCATTCTCTCAACCCACGTCCAAACCGACAGCTCATATACCTCTAATTCATCACACATACTAATATATTATATATATTAATATGAAATGTCATTATAGATATATAATCGTATACCCCTAATATACTCACTACTAAAGACAGTCAAGACGATTTAAACACGTAAAGAATTTGTAGTACCCGAGAGACTGACTCTATAGATAGTGTATTATTATTTATTTAATAACATTGAATTTTATAGTAACAATATAATTAAAATGAATAAAATGAATAAACTAGATATCAAATATAATTATAAAATTTATCGATATTAATAGTCTATAAAATATCAACCTCATATCCACAGAGTATTGACATAGATTCCACTGACACAAAACCACTCAGCAATTAATATGACATCACGAGATACATTCACCTGTAATAAATTACGATTACTCGCTCAGTCGAGTATTTTGAATATATAACAATAATATATATTGAATTTTTATGTTTATTAATTAATTTTAATTATTTCATATAATATTAATTAAATAATCAATTATTAAAGTAAATTATTAATTCAAACCTATTCAATGAGCATCTTAAGAAGTAAAAACTTGATTCACTAAATTAATCTCTGTCTTTCTAATAGTTAGGTTCAACTTGTCATTAAATATTACATTTACTATTATACGGAAACCCATCGTATTATATCTTAATATTTTTCCTTTGCTCGCACATTTTTTTTATAAATATAAAAAAGTACTAGTCTAACTAATACCATATTATTAGTACAATGTCGTTATACCTATTTACAATAATTTATTCGTTAACATGGGTATATTATATGTTTAAAGTATATAATTTATTACAGTCTTTAAAAAGTAAGGAATTATACTTTTTAAAGTTGATTTATATATTTTGTTAAAAGATGTATAATTTTAATTTTTAATAATTTGTATTTATATTGATTAAATTCTTAAATAAAAACGTTGAATTAATGTAAGGCATGTTTCTTTTTGATTGGATTTACTATTAAATAACATAACTGCTAACATAATTTCAGCTGCATTTGTGAGAGCGAAGCTTGAACGAAAATGTAAATACTATCTTTAAAAATGAATAGTTATACGAAAAATTATTTTCGATAGTAACACACTCCAGTAACTTATCATGCGCCCCTGCGGAGCTAGAGATACCTTTCAGACCTGCAGTGTTAGCCTGCGGTAAGTCGTGTTTGACGACCTAATCACTCACGGACTAAAAGTTACAAATTTTTGCGGCAACAAGATTGTTTCTCGTATGTGTGGAGAGATATATCAAACCCAGATCGCTAGAACTAAGCAATAACCTCCAATCAACGACAACTTCTCACCACTCACGTTCAACGATTCGCTCGGAATTAGAATTGGGTATACGTAATTTTATTGGAAATTCATAATTGATTTTACATGCTGAGGATCAATGTTTGGATAATTAGGGGAATTATTATGTATTATATATACAGTTTTGTAAATTTTGATAATACATATTTATTCGCATATATATATAATAATATAATAGTATATATAATTATATATTATATATCTTGCGGATATATGATTATATAATGTTAATCTACTTTATTTAGCTATTAGTTTAATGCTTTTGTGATATGAGAATAAATACTCAGTAGTAAAATATTTGAATATTTGATGTAATTTAGTTTTTTTGTGCTTAAGTAACAGATGAGGCGAGATGATCATATTACTGAATAAGGCAGTAGAAATGATGATGTACGACCAAGCTAATTTTTAGTGTTTGAGGATATCACTTATATATTACCAATGTTAAAGTTTTGGTAAGTGGATTTTTCATATATATATATAAATAATTCATAACAGGAAGAGTAAGAAAATTCACAAAAATACCACAATGGATATGAGTTGTTGGAGATTCTTATCGTTATTACTTAACTGAAGGATTGATAGATTGGATGAATTTTATAAATTGTATTTAATGACATATTCTAAGGTTTGTATGTTGATGAGAGGGAGAACATAAATAAAATGGATCAATTGAAACATGGATATCTAATCCAATTAAATACTCTATTGATATATAAAATGTGGTAAAATGACTAAAATTATGTTAGATATTTGCAATATAAAAGGGACGTAATGAGTTATGTTTGTTTAACTACGTGTGCGAGTCTGATGCCCAAATACACTCCAGATAACTACTCTGTTTGTAATGCATTGCCAATAGAATTTTAATGACTGGGGAGACGAACTTACAAGCATTACATGTTGTAAATTAAGAAGAGTTGAGCTCTTCCCGTTATATACTAAAATATTATAAAATGTAGTATTATATATCATATATTCTAAATATAATTAATTTATATATATATATTATATATATATTAATTATATTATAGTATATTAATCACACAGTAAATATATATATATATATATATAATACTATTATAAATATATATATAATATATATATAATAATATATATAAAATATTATTATTATATAATTATTATAATATATATATATATATTATATATATATTTTATAATATATATAAATATATATTATATACATATATAATATATAATATTATATAGTTATATATATACAAACTAATAAAATAAAATTAATCTTTTATATTTATTGATTTATATAATTTTATCTATCTTATCAAAATCTATTATATTTGAGCGAATCATATTTATTATCATTCTATTTATATATAAAATAATAAAATAATATTTCATCATCCATATATAAGAAAAAATATTTATATAAATTTATTCTATTATATTATCTTTTTATTGAAATAATTTACAGCTCCAAACCCCGACTATTATCATATAAGTAAATAACACTCAATAAGATAATAATAAAGAATATTTGCATCATTCGTGCGCCTCATGCATTCATTCTTAAAAATAATATTATTCAAGATTATCGATTTGTCAAGATTACATAAATATTTTTACTTTTCATATTTTAAAATTATCAATCTAAAAATGAAACGTATTAGCTTATTTTCAGAAACTACAAAATTATACAGGAAGAATGATATTCTTTGTAGATATTTCTTGAGATGAATGTAAAATTTCCCATTTCTAGAATATGGAAAATATTTGAAGTTTATTTTAAATGTCAATTATTCAATTTTACCTTTCTTAAATGTTAACCGAGAAATATTTACGTGATATATATTAATAATTCGATATATTATAATTTTATTATTGATTAAATAAAATACTCACTAGGAAAAATTAATATAATATTCATGGCCCTCTATTTTATAATTGAAAAAATGATAGATAAAATACACAAATAGAAAAATAAAATTGGTAAAGTATATTTTAGAATGTTTATATATATTTTGTGCAATCTAAATTTTAAAAAACATAATAAATGAGTATACTAATTAAAATATATAATATATTTTATTATTATTATGTTCTTGATTTTAACCTCATTATATATAGTGTGATAAAATTTAACAGATATACCTCCAGAGTGTAAATAAACCCCGGTTTATTTCCTTAATTTATTGTATGGCATGTGACTAGGGCGGCGGAGTCAGTAGAATATAGTCCCAGAGTTCTATTATAGATTCTACGAGTCACCTAGCAGAATGTCGCGTAATGATTTAGACTAGTACCACGCTCACTGATATGACATAATTCAAGAAAAAGTCGCGAAGCCCAACTAAGTTATCCTGTACGTGTAAAATAAATCATCAACACCATCTCATGACGAGCATGTCACACGCATGCGCAGCTCCCACCCACTTACGACCACAGGGAATTCCCGTAAGCCGAGCAACGTAAACAGTGGTGCATCTGCGCAGACGTTCTAAACTACCGTTCTCCAACTGCCCTAGTGGATTCCTACCACGAGAAAAAAAAGCAGCGAGAATGTCCTGTGGTGGATCGGTGGCGAAAAGTGATATCTTGCCAGTCCCGTGGTACTCCCCCATGCTCCAGACGAGGAGATGCACACGCGTCGAACTTCCTACTCCCTACACTACCAAAAGCAGCACTACCGAATGTAGCGACAAACCAAGTCGGCCAGCTTTGCGCATTTAGACTTTTTGAAGACACTCTCATCGCTTATTGAGCAGTGGTCCGTCCAAAACAAAGACGTAACTTTGAGTCGTACTGTCTTTACTAACTAACGGGCTATATCGCTCAAGAAATGTCAGTATCGCAAAGTTCCGTCCCATTAGCAGTGTATTTGATTAGCCAATCAAATGGTAGTGGAGATTCACCTACTAATGTTATTAGATTATAAGTCACACCTATCCCCGAACTGCGATTGTCGTAGAAATTCCTGGTGCAGCATGTTATACATACCAATTTACAGATTCTTCTCTCTCGATAAGCGTGAGAGTATGTGCAGCTTCTGCGCCGAACGCATCGCCACGAGGAACCAGATGTGATAAGCGACGTATGACATTGTTTCCTGCTACGTCACATATGATATCCAGCCGCGTGACCCGAACATGGGAACCGTGCGATATCGTTGGATCGGAGTCTCTCTCAACCCGTTCCACACATGCGGTGGTGGGCGTGGGCGGGATGATCAAACTACTCATCATCACAGCGCACTAGCGGCAAGCTAATGTTTCGTACCGCGCTATATAACTTTAGCCCCAAAAATCTCTGCCTATTGTCGTTCTAAACAAAGGTTACGCGAATTCTGCTAGGGGCTCAGGATAAATTCACATACAACAGAGCCCAAGTAACCCGTCGAGTGGATAAATGATAAATTGAGCTAATTTCATTTTAATGAAATTAATTCCTCGCCCTAACATGATATATTACTTATTTTTTCCAACACTGCTTGGGTGTTTATGGAAGCCTGCCCTTGCCTCGCAGATGTCCGCGTAAAAGTGTTTGACCACCATGCCAACGTAGAGGACTAATTATATCCCTAAAAAGTCGCGGAGAACAGTGGTTCTATTGTGATGAATATATCACCATCCAAACCAACAAAGGAACCACGACGCACTCCACCCGTCCACACTCAGCGACAAACAGGCACCGCGCAGAGTGAAATACTTTATAACCGAGAATATATTGTATGTATAACAACTGCTTCAAATTCAACGCAGTGTGAAGCTATTTCTGGGTTGATCAACCCTAATTAAAAAATTTTTTTTTTCAACATTTGCATATGGAATTGTGAACCTGCGGCCGCCCTAGCAGATGTCCGCGTAAGTGGTTGACGACCACGCCACGATGGACTATAAAGTAAGCGGGAATTGTTCCTGTAGGAAAAATAATCACCCACCGCAACAGCAATAAGCGGCATAATAATTAATTTCACTATCGATAAAACAGGATTAAAAGTAATATTAACCTCTGCGCGTCCCTGTGTCGCTTACGCCCCGAGTGTGGAACGGGTGGATGTGGTCGGGTTCTGTGTAGTGTGGAGATATATTCACCACAGAACAATTCTCGCGCTTTACTTTTAGTCCAATCGTGGCGTGGTCGTCAAAACACTTACGCGGACATCTGCTAGGGCACAGGTTCACATCCACCGAACCGGGCACCGGCCCGGCCCAGGCCAAAAATCAGAAAAAACCGGGGTTTTCTACCGGGGAACTGTAAATTTACACTAAAAATAGAGGGTTAATCAAACAAAATAGAAAAATTATATTTAATCAATTAACTCATTGTTAATAAATTGATGGCAAGATATATAAAACCATAACCCCTAAAATTCATAATCCAATTTTTTTTGTATTCTAACCACCCCATTCAAAATTAAAATTGAGGCCAATTATAATTTTCCGAGTTTTTAACAATAGAAAATATTCGAAATTTGATATATATCAAAAGAATTCCGGATATAGGAAATTAAAATATAATTGTAAAATTATTATTATTAATTTATTTAAAGTAGATATCTTCAAGAAAATCAAACATTTTCTGAAATCTCTTGTCAAAATTATTTATTTAATGAATTAATATATTATATATATATTATATTATATATATAATATATATATATACTATATATATATATAAGTATATATATATAATATTATTATTAATATATAATATATAATTATATATATATATATATATATATTGAATATAGTTATTATATATAATATAATATATAATATATATAATAATATACTAATATTATAATAATATATATATTAAATATATATAATATATATATATATTATATATATATCTATATATATACTTTAGATAATGACAGTTTTAATGATATGAGACGTGGAAGGCCAACCTCTCAATTACAAACTATAACTTCTTTCATTTTACATGCAAATATTACAATACCAAATTTCGGGCCTGAGGGAGTATGGATCCCCCACTGTCTCCCATAACTCAGTTTACAATATTGAACAACATATTTTATCATATTTTACCCCACCCTTATTAAACAATAGTTTATGGATTTGATATGTAGAATGACATTTTTGTCTCCCTCCTCACAACACCAACCCTAATGATGTCCAAAACTATATTAACTCTATTCATCCTTCAGTTCTATCGTGCTTCATATACTCTTATTATGAAATGCCTTCCGAAACAACCTCTATCCCCTTTCCTCGTACCTTAATCAACGAATGGAACATAACAATACTTGCAATTTATATACATAGAAAAACAATCATTACACCAAACTATAAACATCTGGCTATCTAAATCATCCCCCAAACACAAAATTAGCTTTCTGTCATCTCTATTTCTCCGCCTTTCGTATATGCTCTCCCCCCCTCTTCTAGCACAAGAACTAAACTACACCACAATACTTAATCACTTTACTATTCCTGGTTTTCATCACCAAAGCATTTTAACAAAGCAAAAAAGTACTTATCTACCTTTATTTGCACCTTGTATCCTCGACCTTATCCCCGAAGAATAGACAACACCTCCTCTTTTACTTCATTCACTCATACCATTAATTCAGTCTAACAAAATATTAACCAAAAAAATATTAACCCCGTAAATGCCAGTGTGACGGGTGCGTCCGTGTTTAGTTTAATTCCTTGTTGGAGGAGTGAACTGGTGATGATATTTACACCACAGATACAATTCTCGCGCTTACTTTTTAGTCCATTGGCCTGGTCGTCAAACATTACCGAATTCTGTAGGGCCAGAGGTTCACATCCACAGTTTGAAATACCTTAGGGTATTTTTTTGATACCTTCACACTCGAATTTTAGCATTGTTTACATAATATATAGTATATTATATATATAATATTATAATATATATATATATATATATATATATTATAGTATAGATATATATATATATATATATATATATATGAATATTATGTTAAAAAGTTTCTTACTTAAAAGACTGTATTAGTACTGACTTATTGATAAGCGCAAAAATAAATAAATAAGATTATACGTTATTGGTATTGGAAACCTTTCCCATTCAGTATCTTAAAGATGCCGTGAAATAGTATAGATGAATTAAATTTACTTAATAATGTTCATCAAAAAAGGATACATTAAAAAAAAACTCTCTTTTGTATACGAACCCGGGAGCGAGTAATTCCGAAACCGTTTCCGAGCTAACGAGTGGTCCGGAACCCGGGCTTGTTATACTACTTAAAATAATAATATATATAAATAGTAAGTATATATATATATAAATATAATAATGATAATATATAATATATATATATTATAATATATAATATATATACTATATAATTATATATATATATTCATACGAAACATATTCATATTAGATTTATATATCCTTTTCCTAAACAGATTCTTTAAAATTAAGCATGCTTATGTAGACAGAAAAAAGTAATAAATGCATTGAAGAAGGAATTAAAAAGAAAAAGTAACAGAAAAAATGAAATTAAAAAAAATTATAAAAAAATACATTTGATTTTTCAAAAGTATATTACTACTTTTCTTTTTGTAAACTTTAACTGTTATATTTTCTTTAATATATATATTCATATATATAAAAAATATAAATATATATATATATATATATATATATATTATAATATAATATATAATATAATATATATATATAATAATATAATAATAAATATATATATGTGAAATATGTTAGTATATCAATAAATATCAGATTATTTCAATATATAGAACACAAATATATATGATTAAATATATAATATAAATTTATTACATAGATATTCATATTCTTCCAAATCTTTCTATTATATATATATTTAATACATTATTGAATAATATAAATATATATATGTTAAAATATATATAATAATAATATATATATATTATAATATAATATATATAGTATATGAATATAGATATGCGTTTTGTAATAGACGACTAAATGAACAGTGGTAGTGGTTTAAGCTGACCACTTCACCATATCTTTTCCAAGAATGCTAATGAACGGAAGGTTATGATATCAGTAAATAATCTTCTATCTTTCCGCTAAAGCTGTGAAATCGTATGGGTTTGTACCATGGAATATCAGCCCGAATAAATCCATGAAGAGATGAGGAGAGCGTATAGATGTAATCAAGAAAGGTTGTAAATTTTGCAAGCCCCCTTGTTAACTAAACCAATAAGATAAAGAGGCGAAACGTTTTGAAATGAGGGTGTGTGTAATGGTATTCTACTGGGAAAGGAAAGAAGAAGGGAATGGAAGAAATGCATTCTGAATGCATACCGTGGTAAGATACTATGGTCGATAGATGATGTAGCGTGCCGTACATGGGAATCTAATCTGGTTCTGAAATTTAACTTCTATTTGAAACCAGCTTAAGGCCATGTCAGTTCTGGTGACATTAATCATCACTCTAAGCTTAAATGTTTGAAGAGAGCTGTGAATCTCTTCTGCGATAATCTGATGTGGCATGTACCTTACTCTGTAATGACCCTGGATTGTGAGAGACTTAAATTGATTTCGGTTGACTCTCAACACTGTTATTTGGGATTATAAGTGACCCACAAAAGAGATAATGGGTCTTCCCAACATGTTGGACTGTTCAGACGGAGATTTTATAGTGATGATATTATATTGATTTGTCCGATTCTTGCTACTGAAGAGAAGTATAGTGCACGTAAGTATTTATTCTTTCTTTAAACGCAAGCTGAGTATCTTCATAAATTCTACAATTACTATAGTCATTAGGTAAAAGAATCCAGTCAATGCATAATGTGAAATTATTAATTCGAATATTGTTGTAATCTTGTGCAAATCCTCTATAGGGCAGTATGTTTGAAGT
>JABUQX010068300.1:2500-7500 GCA_015478945.1 Trachelipus rathkii | reverse complement strand
GACCACTATCTCTTTTCTATAGCTCGAGGGAGTTGACCTCTCGATTCCACTACCTTTGCATCGCCCACGTAGCACAAGAGGTGCCTTGCTCTCGCATGAATTGAGAATATCGTATTGAGAGTATTGAGAATACCGTACTTGTTTCTTGTGGTGCCTATTATATCCACACTTCTTACGTGAAACTCCTTGCCTTCTTCGTTTTTCTGGTCTTTATTAAGGCCCACGTCCTATCTCACCTGGAGAATTTACGTGGTGCGGAATCGTGAGGCTTTCTATGTTTTATTTTCCTGCCCCACTTCTTGAAAAGGACCCGGCCCGTGAGTGGTGGTCAACCTGTAAAAAAAAAAAAATTCAATATTTATTTTTTTGTTTTAGAGCTTAAGTCATAAATTATTTATATTATATTGTAAATATAATTTGATGGTTTTTATTGGAATGTAATGTCTTTCATTTTTCATATTGTGTAGATAACTTCAGGGGTTTTGTTCATTTAATGCTTCCCGCTAAAAATTGATATTAATTTTTTTTGGATTTTTCACGTACATGATTTGTAACTAGAATATTTTACATATAATTTTGATTTAATTTTTATTTTTAAATTTTTGCGATTGCAACGAAAGTTTTGTATATTTTATTTATAAAGCAATTTTCAATAAATTTTCTTCTAAATTTCGCTAAATTAAGCCATTATTTTTAAACCTCTTTAATTATTGATAACTAGTCTTGAACAGAAGGCGCAAAATATAGCTTTCAAAAAGGTGTAAGGGGTGACTTCAGCATTAAAAACAATTAGTTTAGTAGCTGTATCCTTAGGTCTTTCAAGGCAAACTGGTCATTACGAAAGATAATAAGAAACTTATCAACCATCTTTGTTGCGAAAAAAAGAAAGATAACTAAAACAAACAAAACCTCTACCGGTACATAATTGGTGACTTCAACAGCAAAAACAGCTAGCTTTTTTAGCTGTATCATTAGGTCTTTCAACGTAAACAGAAGTCATTACCAAAGATAACAAGAAACTCATCAACTACTTTTGTAGTGGAAAGAAAAGAAAGATAACTATAACCAAGAAGAATTCCATCACAACATAATAAGTGATTCTGAGAAAAAAAAGAAAGAAAATGCCTTTAGGTAACGAACAACAGCAGTCCCCAACAAAAAATTAGAACAATGGAGAAACTATTTCCGGTATTAAGGCGAAACCACCAGTGTTTTCTGAGACGTCCGTTCCAACTTGGTTCCGTGTTTTAGAAGCGCAGTTTCTTCTTGGAAAATTACCTCGGAGAAGACGAAATACTTCCATTCTCTCTCACTGCTTCCAACAGATGTTGTCGATCGATTATCATCTACAGAACTTGATGCCCAGGCCTACACTCCTTTGAAGAAAGCCATCATCACAATCTACGAGAAGAGTACGGCGGAGTTATTCAACGAATTTATGTCAAAACAAGATTACAGTGGCAATCCTTCTCTTCACTTAAGAGAAATCCTTAGTTATGGCACCAAATTAAAGATTGGAGAATATCATCAGAAACCAGTTCTTAAAAATGCTTCTAACCTCCATTTGACCAACTCTGGTTTCTCAGACATCACTTACCCTTGAGGAACTTGGTGAACTAGCCAATGATCTAGTTGTTTTATTATCATCGCTCCTTCCATGCCACTACCAACAGCAACGACTTTGCAAGCGCTGCATCACATCATCATCATCATCATCATCATCATCATCATCATCATCATCATCATCATCATCATCATCATCATCATCATCATAATCATAATCATAATCATCATCATCATCATCATCATCATCATCATCATCATCATCATCATCATCATCATCATCATCATAATCATAATCAACATCAGTTAAACATATTAATAATCTAATCATCATCATTCATCATCATCATCATCATCATCATCATCACATCATCATCATTCATCTATCATACATCATTCAATCATCATCATGAAAAACTTTAAATCCTAATCATAATCAAATCATAATCATCATCATCATTAATATCCATCATCATCATCATATCATCATCATTCATCATCATCCATCATCATCATCATCATCAGCAGCAGCAGCAGCAGCAGCAGCAGCAGCAGCAGCAGCAGCAGAAACTACAACAACAATTGGAACGCCTATTGGACTTCGTCCATATAATCAGAAACAATTCCCCATGTTTGTCGTGCAAACATTTACTTCGCTCAACAGGCAAAAACATGCAGGAAATGGTGCAAGTGACCTGACAAATTTAACGTACAGATACAATACTCGTTTCGTTCCTCTTATAGATCTTCTCCTAACCAATGGAAAACTAGAGAGCGAGCTGATTGCTGCATTATTATCAGTTCGCAACTAACCATTAATGTCACAATATTCTGCGCAGGCACTCTCTTCCTTTTGGACACAGGAGCTTCAACTTCAAGACTGCCTTCTTGGATGGTAACGAGCATGTCCCAATTTTCCAGTAACGTCAATTGTTCGGCACTCAACGGTTAGCCTATCAATTGTCATAGTGAAATAGCAACATATATAACAAGAAGATTTGTTCAGAATTTTATTGGACTTTCATAGTAGCTGATTTCGCAATGCCAATACATGGTAGGGATTTTCTACACAATTAAAACTTAATTATCGATTGTCGGAAGAAAATTCTACAAGACAAAAATACTTCTCTTCTAGCATCTCTTCATGTCTCTCTCAAAGAAGTTCCTTCATTACAAATTAACGCCAACATTGAAATCTCTAGTATCTCATCTTTTCTTCAGGAATTTCCTTTGTTAATATCAGCTATCGATTTCGCAAGAAACAAATTTAATCAACAAATACCTGTTCATTATATAGAGACTGATGATTCTCCTCCTGTGTTTGCAAGACCTCGCCGTCTTTCCGAAGATAAACTCAATGGAGCAAAGGCAGAATTCGACACTCTCTCGAAGAAAGGAATCATTCGACCTTCTAATCTTGAGCTTCTCCGCTCCATCTTGTGTCAAAGAAAACTCTATGAACTTCTATGCCTTTAAATTCAATTCAATAGCTAAATGAGATGGGTATCCACTTCCTCACATTCAAAGTTTCTCACATCGTCTTAATAGATCAACAAACTTTAACAAAATAGACCTTCACCGGCATATCACTAAATTCCAATATGAACGGAGGACATTGAAAAGACCGCCATAACAACTTCTTTCAGCCTAAAAAATTCAACTTCATAAAAAACCACCTATTGCTCCCATGGAAATCCCGTCACAACGATTTGAAACAGTACAAATCAACATCGTTGGACCATTGCCTCCAGTCTTCAGATATCTTCTCACCTGCGTCGACAAGAACACTAAGTGGACGGAGGCAATTCCTCTAGTTAATATAGCTTCAATATTTTCACCCAACTATCATAATTGATTGTATTTAACATCTCCGGACAAGCGCCTATTACGCTTCAGTAAATTCTCAAATCAAAAGATTTTATCGATCTCTGATTAGTGCTATCATGGTGAGGAAACAAGACTGGTTACTCTCTCCTCCAGTCATCATGGTAAGTCTTGGTTGCATTTCCGATGACTCAGGATTCCCTACTTTCCAAGAAGAATTAAAAGAAAATTGAACTATGGTGTAACTTTTTATTTTGCAATATTTTTTTCTATGTTTTACCACTTAAATCATAAATTATGTTCATAATCTTTATTATATATGATATTTATTGTAATGTATTATAATACGATGTTTTTATTGGAAAACAATGATTTTATAATATTATTTGACATATTGTAAAGATATCTTCAGGTTTTTTATTCATTTAATTTACAGTGTGATGTTTCCTACCAATAATTCACATTAATTTATTTGCGTGAAATTTCCACAGACATGATTTCTAACAAGAAGTTTGTACATATATAATTTTCATCTTAAAAATTATTTTAAATGTTGCGATGTGCAACCAAATTTTTTATATTATTTAATGCCATTTTTAATAAATATTCTTCTAAAATCCGATAAACTAAGTCGTTTATTTTAAAACCTTTTTTATTATTTTGAATCCCGAAGGCGAAAAAGAATTCCTTTCAAAGGGGTAGAAGTGACGATTTCAACAGCGAAAACAACTACTATAGTAGCTGTATCCTTAGGTCTTTCAACGTATCCCGAAATCACTACGAGAGATAACTAGAAACTCATCAACTACCTTTGTAGTCGAAAAAAAGAAAGATAATTAAAACCAACAAAAACTCTATCACACACACACACCACACACACAAACACAACCCCCCCCCCCTCCCCCAAACGAAAAAACGATCTGAGTTAGAAAACACCCCCAACAAAAAAAAAAAAAAAAAAAAAACCCATATATATATTATATATATAATATTATATATTATATATTAATAATATATATATATAATATATATATTAAAATATATAGTAAGTATATATATATATATATATATATAGATATATATATAAATATATATATAATATATATATATATATATATCAGTCGCGCTTTACGGGAAGCACAGGAGGCCGGCCTCCTCTAAAAAAAATAAAGCAACTAATGTAATAAAAAATAATTCAATTATCTTATTATTACTATAAATAAGTTTACAATTAAAATCAAGGACGCTAATTTTACATGAAAATCATTTATCTCTGCAAACATTATTTCATAATGATATGACTGAGGAATTTTGATTTATGTGCCTCAAGAAAGCATAATTATTAATGCTTCAAAACAAGCTGCGTTGTCATGGCACTAAAAAAAGAAACTTCTATTTTTGCTATTTTGAGGATTGTCCACAAAGCTCCTTCCATTTTTTAAAAACCAATTTTTCTAAAAAATTAAATAAAAAAAAAATGTTTTAATTATATATAATATCTAATATATATATATATATATATATATATATATATAGTAGATATTAAATATAATATAATAATATATATATAATATATATATATATAAATATAATATATATAATAATATATATAT
>JABUQX010068299.1:50000-53081 GCA_015478945.1 Trachelipus rathkii | reverse complement strand
CTAATATTAAAAAAGGGAATCGAGTAGAAATTTAAGTCGGCGGCTTATCAGTAAGCCTTCGAACGAAATCATATATATATATATATATATATATATATATTATAATTATATATATAAAATATATATATATATATATATATATATATATATATATATAGATATATATATATATATAATATATATATATAATATATTACTATATATATATATATATATATATATATATATATATATATATATATATATATATATATAATACATATATTATATTATATATATATATATATATATATACTATATATATAATATATATATAATAATATATTATATATATATATATATATATATATAATATATATATATATATATAGGGCCTCTTTCGGATTCTTGCCGCCCTAGGCAAAAAAAAAATCACCCTTAGCATATGTAAAATTATTATATATATATATATAATATATATATATATATACCTATATATATATATATATATATATATATTATATTAATATATATATATTAAATATATATATATATATTATATAATATATATATATATAATATATATATTATATATATATATATTTATTATATATATATATATATATATATATAATTATATATATATATATATATATACTAATATATTAAGGAGGGTACATAAGTCTGAATTTCGTTTTCACAGTGTTTAAGAATTTGATTTTTTATTATTTTGGCCCTTGAACTTTTAAATTAGTGTGTTTTGATATGTTTTAAATCAATTTTACTTACTTTTTTTTTATTCGTGTATTTGTATGGGTGTAAAAGAACGTTAGTGTTTTTAACGTTTATGATTTTTCATATTTTACATATTTACTGTAAATTCGTTATTTTAACTTTTTTTTAACATTTACGGTTTAAAATTTAGGTTTTAGTGTGTGAAAAATTTTAACCTGATTTCACGTTTGTTCGTTTTTTTTTTGTCTGTTGTTTGTTTTGTGGTTGCTGTATGTGCATGTAAGATGGCAGATTTGCACAGGCGCGGGCTTACTATCGACTTTACTAACTTCCGTGGCTTGCAATCTAACTCTGCATCCGTGGAATACCACCTCTCTAACTTTAACTCTAACCTTTTGCTCCTGTCTGAGACCCAGATGGCTAGGAATTCATCCTTAACTCGTTTAATATGTCCAACTATAACTTATTTCATAATTTCCGTCTGAAGGGGTGGAGTATGTGCCTATTGTAAACATAAACACTCTGAACACGTATTAAGAATCTTCGAATCTCTAACTTCGAGTTCTGTGGCTTAAATCTTTCTTTCTTCTACTACAATAATCTTGTGTTTCTGCTACTGTTCTCCTAACAGAACAGATTTCCACGTCTTTTTTGAATATGTTACAACTTATCACGAGAATGTTATATCTTCTCATCCAAATACTGAGGTCCTCTATTTGGGGGATTTCAAGTACACAACACTGGAATGGTTTGGGGTCCTCTCATACTGATGTAGGGAGGAGGCAGAATCATTCAGCATTCTCAACGACCTGGAGCAACTAATTAAAGAACCCACACACATTCCGAATCGTCCCAACCAATCTGAACACACTTGGACCTATTGTTTCACCATTAGTCCTTCATCTCTATTAAAATACACCACCTTCGCTCCTATTGGTGAATCGACCACAACCTTATATCTCTTAATTATTAATTACTTTCTCTCCAACAGCTCCCATCTACCCTACGCGTTTTTCTGGCACTTTGATCGGGGCCGGGGAAATTTTTTTTTTGGGTTGCCTTGGCGCGCTTCTACGCTAACTAAATCGGAATGACTGCTTTGACTCTGGTGACGCCTCGGTTTCTGCCGATAAGGTGGGAACTGTGTAATCATCGATGGATGAGCAGGTTCATTCCTTCTTTCAACTAAATCTTTCTCTCCTCAATAATCCATTGTTCGATCGTGCTTGTTCTCTGACCATTCAGGGTAGAGACAGCGCGTATTCGGAATGGAAAAATCTCGTTCTGCTATCACTCTTGCTAATTTTGATCAGCTAGAATCGTTGCAGGGGGAACTCTTCGACGAGCAAAGCGGGCTTTTCATCCAAACGAAAGGGCGCTAAACTCCTAGTTTCTCCTACTGAGAAATCTTTCTGGCCTCTTGCCAAAAACATCTCTAACAACTTCTGTAAATCTGCTTTCCTCCTCTATATTCGATCTCACGGTTCTGTTGCTATTCTCCAACTGAAGAGGCCAATCTACTTTTGGTCTCCCTATTTTCCTCTAACTCAACCCCTGGACGATTCTGGCATTCCTCCTCCCCCTCCTCTCAGGTTCCTATGCCTTTGCCTGTGATTACATTTGATCGGTGTATGGACTCCGAAATCTAGAACGTTCGGAAGGCGGGTGACCGGGATTGGCGTTCCTCCCGAATTTGAGGGAATAGTGCCTCCGTTGCTGACCCCGCCCCATCGAGTTTCCAACTATATTCTCTATGTCTCAAAACTAACACACTTTCCCTTTCAAGTGTTGGAAGGCGCAACACGTCCAAACACATTCTTTCACTCATTTCAATTCTGCCCCTCTTTTTACTTCTAGAATTGCCTCTCGTTCTTAATCTTTCCGATTCTATTCCCGCATCTGATAGGATTTCCGGGTGGGGTCGCCTCAAACTTTTGAAATTTAAATTTCTTTTAAAAACTCAACTTCTACATATCTCCCTCTCTAAAACACCTTCCAATTTCCTATCTCTTTTGACGGTTTCTCTCGTCTCTCTTGTTGACAATATAAACATCCTTGGCCTTAACATAAACAAAAAAATGTTTTGGAAATATCACATCACAACGGTTGCTAGGGCGGCCTCAAAAGAAACTGGGAGAATTCTGTTTAGGACTGCGAGACTTTTTTCATTCTTCTCAGTTACTCCAGCTATACAAGGGCCTCATCGCCCTTGTATGAGTACTGCTCTCACATCTGGGGGGGCTCTGGTCTCACCCGGCTTTTGGACAGGGTCGAGTCAAAAGCCAAAAGACTCATAAACTGTTCCGTACTTTCCACTTCTCTTGACCCTCTATCTTTGCGGCGCGATGTTGGTGCTTTATCTCTTTT
>JABUQX010068299.1:27500-45000 GCA_015478945.1 Trachelipus rathkii | reverse complement strand
TCAGATCAATATTTATCAAAATACACATTTAACAATATGATATATATATATATATATATATATATATATATATATATATATATATTTATATATATTATATATTTATTACACATTATATATATAATATATATATATATATAAATAATATATATTTTAAATATATAATATATATATAATATATATATATATATATATATATATATATATATATATATATATATATATAATATATTATATATATTATTAAATAATATATTATATATATAACATATATTCTAATTTTATTGTTGTAATCTATGACAATAAAAATAAATGTATTGATAAATATAATATATATAAAATATATATATATATATATATTATATATATATATATATATATAATATATATATATATATATATATATATATATATATTATATATATATATATATTATATATATATATATATATATATATATATATATATATATATATATATATATATATTATATATATATATATATATATATAAATCTTCCTCCTATTCCCCGATTGGGGTTGAGGTGCGTAGCATACACCGGAACAGAGAAATAGAAGAAGAAAATGACACAAATCTAAAAGAAAGCCCACCCTTTTACCTAGTGCACTCAAGGCTTAGTCTCTTCACATCCACCATGGATTTAAATCCACCAGACACCTTCCTACCATTCACAACTTTCATACTACATTCTGCATCATCCCTTCTTTTTCATCCAACATATATCCAAAATATTTAAACTCGGATACTTTATCCAGTTACTCACCATCTAACATGACTTCACAACAAGGACTCGCCTCAATCTCTACCAATCATCTCAAACTCTCTTCAGATTTAACACACAAAACCAAATTATCCGCACCCTCCTATGTCTTTCATTCTCCATCAGTTTAACACCTTCCCCTGCCACCCCCACATCTA
Organism: Trachelipus rathkii; assembly: GCA_015478945.1. Lineage (NCBI taxonomy): Eukaryota > Metazoa > Arthropoda > Malacostraca > Isopoda > Trachelipodidae > Trachelipus > Trachelipus rathkii. Next base: position 44,061 of record JABUQX010068299.1, on the reverse strand, counting down.
ATTCTTTCATATATATATATATATAATATATATATAGGATAATTATATATATATATATATGTATATATATATATATATATATACTAGTAAATATATCATATATTATATATATATATATATATATATATAAGGGAGATCATGGTTATCCATGATTTTCCCTTGTTGTTGTTTCATTATATTTGTGTTAGTATAAAAACTGACCCTTTCGGATAGTCACCCAATTTGGTGAAGATCTACATTACGGTTAAACTGTGTGATCTTCATTTTATCCTTTATTATTGAAACTTTGAAAAATCTAATGATGATACTATTAATGATATTACTTCTTTTGTAGTTTTTGTTTATACTTAATATTTAAATATTACTAACCTCTTTAGCTAGTACCATAGTACCAACAGCTGAGTACTACTTGTTAGATGGTAGTCAATACGTGCTGATTTTATATTTAACAGGTGGGCGACCGCCTTGTTTATTATAATAATTGAACCCTGAACCTTTGATAAAATTAATGTACTGACTAAAGATAGGTCTATAATTCATCCCCAAGTAATGTACTCTATTTGTAGATCCTATGTGTATGACGCTGTCCGCTGTCCAACTATAGTGTCCAGATTTTACCCCTTTCAGTAATCCATTAACCGGATAGGGTATGTAATTGGTTTACGTACCTTGAATTATTTCATTATGTGAAAAGTATAAAAGCCTAAATTTGGTTTTTATTTATTTTAGGGTTCTGATTCCTGGGCCTAGCTAGACCCTTGGTACATATTCCTGTGCCTAAAAACGGAAAGACATTTTCATCCTTATTCAGATTAATACTTTAATAAGAGGTCAGAAAACAGAACTTCTATTTGCTGCAATATTCATAAGATAAGTGATAATTATGAGCACAAAGTTTTCATAAACAACACCGTACACTTCTGCTTAGTGTCTGATAAAACTCTAAGTTCCATCACCATCGAACAAGCTTTCTCCTTTGTTACAAGCCGCCTTCCTTTGGGCGCAGCTTCTACTTTATCGAGTGAATATCGACTTTCAGTTGTAAATAAATCGTTAACCATTCATTTGTGGTAACATTATAACCTTATTAATTCCGTAACTTTGATATTATTAAATTCTAATTTACAAACCTTCTTTCATTTCCCCAATTCATTACCTGTGTTTCTGTTCGATCAGTCGAGCTCGATTGTGACTTTGTCACACGCTTCACCACAGCTTTTTGTAAACATACTTTGAAATAAACCTTTAATATATCATTAAGGCAATCGTATTCTTTTTGTTTTTTTTAGAAAGAAAACCACTTTTCCTTTTTATTTTTGATTCACAGCTCTTCTTTGGTTCTTTGCCATACACAGATACACAGATTTTTTTTGTAACTTCTTCCTCATTACATGGCTGACAGTCGAAAGTTTGCAACATCAAGCCAAAAGGCTTTACTTGGTTTGATGGAAAAGCAGGACTTGGACTCCCGGCGAGATTCCACTAGAGAAAATACTGTAGGTATGCACCCATCCGAGGCTCCAGTAGTAGACACGCCCATACGGCGTGACGAAATAAATTCTTCAAGGTATAAAGATGAAATGAACCAGTGCATGAGTGCTGAGGTAGATGATGATGAGGAGGAGAGTGCTGTATAAACCACCGACAATGCATTAACAAAACCAGAGTTAAATACCCTAGTATTTTTGGCTCAAAAAGGATACGAAAAATACAGGAAAAAATTATCTCGACGAAAACCAAAGCCTCTTGATGGCGCAAATTCCCCTGTAGCTTTTGATTTGTCTGTACGTCAATTAGGTACCCCTGTCACTTCTCCTATTTCTGCTAATAATCTGATGCAACCTAAATTGATAAATCCCATAATAAATTATAGAGAGCCTGATACTGAATCGGCTTCTCGTAGAAATGTAAGACTTCTTCAAGAAGAACAATTTGGCAACCATCAGTTGCAGTATCCTTCTAATTCCCAACAAAATAATACTTATCTCCATAGATATTATAACTCGGAACATCCTTCGTTCCATGAACATAATAATTTGCTTCCCGATCCTTCAGATCTATCCCATAATTTGGCCCAAATTAATACAGATTCAAATTATAACGGTTTATCCCAGCCACAGCATGGACCCTTACTACAGCCGCAATATCAGTGATCCTCACAAAGACCAGACCGTACTGAAGATTCCTTGTATACCAGTCCCCAAATGAAACAGAGAATAGACTTATTAACAGAGGCTATTTATTGTCCTGCTGACCCAGTTGGTAAAAAATTCCCAAAGATTCAAGGTAGTGGACCCGGGGAAATATAAGTACGAGGCTGATCAGGATCTTGTCTTGTACCTTGGTGATTTCGAAGCTTATTGTAGCCTGCACTACCCTAATGCCCCTCAAGAGTGGTTGAGATTATTGAGTCGACAATTAGAAGGTAGGTTCCTTCAATTATATAAGTTGATCCCCAAGGACGATAGAAATTATTTCTGTGAGAGATACCTTAGTTAGATGGTTTTGTGACGAAGAAAAGAGAAAAAATGAATATCAACTACAAGCTTACCATTCAGCTCGTCGTAATCGAGGTGAAAGTATCCGCCTGTTTGTCCCCAGATTCGAGCGCTTAGCTAGAAGAGCTTATCGCAATCTGGACATGCGGGAACATGACTTTCTCCGCACTGCTTTTTTTGTGGTTTACCCCCGTACATATAAAAGAGTGTACGTAACTATATTAAGATGCAGGAACTCGATGGGATTAACAGGACTCCTTGGGAGAAAATTGTCGGCTATGCCGATTCACTTGAGTCTGATAATACTGAGTTCCCTAACTCCATTTCCCAGATATCACAAGAATATGTTAATAAACAGGTTTATGAGAAGAAAACAAATGATAGAAAAATAGACGAATTGAATGAAACCATAGACTCAGTCATTCGTATAGACACTGTGTCTCCAATTTGGACAGATGTACTTAAGAGTAAAGAAGAAGATCGTCAACGTAGGTCCCAAAGTCGTAATCAACTGTCAAATACGGTGAGTCGTAGTCCTCCAGAAAAGCCATCCGGTAGTCGTTACTACCATGACAACCGCCGTACTCCCTCTCAAAGTAACAACCCTTCTCAGGCTCACACCAACAGTTATAGTTCAAACAACAAACGTTTAGATAATGATGACCGTAGAAAAATGATTTGCGAGTACTGCGAGAAGGTTGGTCATCAAATGAATGCTACAAATACCTCGGTATTTGTAGTTATTGTAAGAAAAAAGGCCATATAAGAGCTGAATGACGGTCTTACGATTCCCCTTCAGTGTCTCAACAGAATACTTATAAGATGGTGTGTCCGTTTTGTCGTGGACCGCATCATGGTATTAAATATTCATATAGGACACCCCCGAACCAAAATGACAATAGAAGAAATTCTACTTCCCATAGATCCCCCAGAAAATACCTCACTGGAGCAATAAAAAAGGTTGCTCCTAGAACCGTTTACCATAATTCTAAACAGTCCCCATCTCCTCGAAATGAAAACCTTTACCGTTCATACCCGCAGCGTCAAAGTAACAACCAACAGAATTCTAAACAAACCCCGTCTCTCCAGAATAATGGGAGTTATTTAGATGATTCTAGACCGGAAGAGTTGTTAAATTATCCGTCGCTGCCAGAGAAGTCTTTAAACTACCAGTCCCTCCTGAATTGAGTCACCTGCTGGAGAACATTCCTGTATCGGACTCAGCTACAGATGCCTAAAGTACGATAAATGATAACCAAGAAGAATCTAGTTTAATAAGTCCCCCGTTACCAAAGAGAAAAATTCTGCCATTGCTAGACAGAAGATTACGAACGGTGCAGGTAAATTTCAAATACTCTACTACCGACCCATTGATAATTTCCGTCGCTTTTTGTCCTAACAGTTCCGGTTCTTACGGATGTATGATTGACAGTGGAGCCGGAGTCAGCTTGATAAGCACTGATTTGTCTTCAAATCAATTGAAGAATGTTAAACTACGTCCATCTGTTGAAACTGGAATAAAGGCCATTAGTGGTTTAGTAAGAGACCACACGGTTCCCTAGATTATTATTTGGAAACGGTTTTATTCTTCCCCAAGAGCAGTTTTGTTACCAAACCTATCTTCCTTGTAATCCCTACTGAATTAATGCCCGAATTGATGGTATTGGGAGCTGCAGCTTTAAAATATTATGATTTACTACCTGATTTGACCACTAGAGAACTGGTTCATCACTTGGATAATAAAATAGAAGTTATAGCTGAAGATCATGGTATGTCCATCCCATTTTTTAATTGTGTAAACATCAATTCGATTAGTATTTCCCCTTTTTATTGTAAAATGGTGGATGTGAAAGGTTTTTCGGATGTTCCATTGGCTGTAGTGGTCTTTCAAGGTTGCCAGAAGAATAATATTCTCTCGATATCAGGAGTTTTGGATTTAACTTCTTCCAGTCAGATTGCTATTATGAACACTTCCGAAAGAATTCACTACCTCAGAAAAGGTACAGTCATAGGTCAACTATGCTCCCTCACGGAGGAAAATGACCTTCAGATAAAAAATTGTATAGTAAAACCTTTTTCCCAAGAACCTTCGAGGAATAAAGATGTATGGACCCCGGAAAAGTTGATGGAAGATTTTTATTTTTCTGACATCCCTATCAACGCACAACAACAACAAAGCCTCATCAATGTGTTGATGAAGCATCAAACAGCTCTAAGCTTTGGTGACCATGATGTGAGCGTGGCTAACATCACTCACGCCATCGATGTAGAAAGTACACGTCCTGTCAGAATACCTGTTCGTCGGTTCCAAGAAATTGAGCAGCAGTGTAAAGAGCAATTAGAACAAGATATCAATAGACCCAGTAGTACCAGTTAGGAAACCCGATGGTAAGTTACGCTTATGTATAGATTATCGTAAGGCTAATGATGTCACTAAGACGGATTCTTTCCCTTTGCCAGATTGACATGATATATAATATGCATGGAAATATTTATTTTTCAACCATAGATCTTGTCCGCGGTTATTACCAAGTTTCGATGGAGCCCGATAGCGTTGAAAAAACGGCTTTTTCCACCCCTTTTGCCCAATATGAATACTTAAAGATGCCCTTTGGAATGAAAAACGTTCCAGCCGCTTTTCAGCGTGTCATGATGCTCGCGTTAACTGGATTACCATGGTCCAATGTAATGGTTTATCTCGACGATATCATTATTCTTAGTTAAACTATAGAAGATCATCTAATCACTCTTGATCAAGTACTTCCGGCTTTAGAACGAAATGGATATAAATTAAAACCGAGTAAGACTCGTCTTTGTCGTACTGAGGTAGAATTTCTGGGTCACAATATTTCCAAGAAAGGTATACTTCCCCTTCAGAAAAATGTAAAAGGAGCTTTAGATTTCCTTGTCCCTACTACAGTAAACCAGCTTCGTCAATTCCTTGGTATGATTAATTTTTATAGAAGACATATCCCCGATTGTTCTCAAATTAGCAAACCTTTACTTTGTCAAACTGGTGGTAAAACTATCCAGTGAACCCATAAATGTCAACAGGCTTTTGATGAACTCAAAAAGTCCTTAATTAATCCCCATTTATTAGGTTTCCCTGATTATAGCCCAAATGTTTCTCTCATGGAACTACATGTTGATGCTTCTGATATTGGCGCTGGTGCTTGTCTTTCGTAAGTGCAAAATGACGAACGTAAACCTATTGCCTTTATATCAATGACCTTTAACGGGGCCCAAAGAAATTATGGGGTCATTGATAAAGAACTTATCGCCTTACATTGGGCTGTCAAGTCCCTAAGACCCTTCCTTCTTGTTATAAAGTTTGTTATTTTTACAGACTATATGCCCCTTATATATCTACAGAATATGAGTCTTATAGATGGCAGGTTAGCCCGTACCATGGAAGAGTTAAATGAATATGACTTTGAGATTAGACACATCTCTGGTACTAAAAATGTCGTTGCAGACGCCCTTTCCCGATCTCCTATAAACGAAAATGCAGAACCCGTGTCAGATAATTCATCCATCGAATTTATCCCTGACGGTTTTTTTCCTATAGAAGTGTCCGGAGGAGCGACTCGTTGTATAAATGCTTCGCTCTCTTTCTATATGGTGAAGTAGATCGCCATATGGAACTTCGTACTGCTGTCGTAGAGGAATTGCAAAAACATCCTCACAAATATAAATTGCAAGGAAAGCAACTCCAAAAGAAGCTCAGATTACTACGACTTTCGGGACAAACGCCAATCCCGGAAGTTATTACTGCATTTACAGAACTATATAAAGTGAAAGTTTATATCTATTTTAACACCAAACAACCCATGGGAAATGGACAATTTAACAATGAGGGTTGCTGTGTGAAGTGCTTGGGTGGGATACACTATAATTATCTCATGCTAATCTCTGTTGATATGACCTAGATCTTCTCTCCTTTGAGTACGGCTTGGTCTGATGAACATTCCTATGTTTAACATTCTCTCTTTTGAATATGGCTTATTTTATAATCTAAAATAGATTTTCTATCTCTTGAGAAACGCTTGGCTTATTAAGTCATCTACTGCATTGAAACTATAACATTTATAAAAACCTTTATATGATGGGTTATTAAGTCATCTACTGCATTAAAACTATAACATTTATAAAAACCTTTATATGATGGGTTATTATACCATCTACTGTATTAAAACTATAAACCATTGATATAACCTTTATATGATGGATTACTAAATCATTTATTGTATTAAAACTATAAAACATTTATAAGACCATGAGTTCTTATTTCAATGTATTTAATTATTTTACTATGTTATTTTGCTACCCTAATAAGATAACCTTATCATGCATGTCATGATAAAGTTATCAGGGGTTAGAAGACCTCCGAAATCTATTTTAACACCTTGATTGGTTTCTGGTGGGAAGTCTAAATGGTTAATACCTCCACTGATGACGTTACTTCGATTGATTAATGGGGGTTTCTCCACGATCTCAGGACTGCTGTTGTGTATTTATGTCAGGAATAATAGTTGATATATCATAATTATTATTCTACTTGATAAATGAAATTATTATTATTGCATACGATCCGTATCTGTACATATTCTTGCATATGTACAAATATGGGTGGTATGTTTGGTTAGCACATTGATTTACTTCTGTCTTGGTAATGTGATAACTCATCCTCGTATTATAATGTTTTATAAAACTTGGAATGCTGTTATGTTATGACGAATATAGTAAGCATTGTATATATGCAATGAAAGCTATATACTTAAAATTGCCCCGGTACATATATATATATATATATATATATATATATATATATATATATATATATATATATATATATATATATATATATATATATATATATGTATATATATATGTTTAACTCTGGCATTTTATATATATATATATATATATATATATATATATATATATATATATATATATATATATATATATATATATATATATATATATATATATATATATATATATATAGATATATATATAAATATATATATATATATATATAAATATATATATATATATATATATTATATATATATATATATATATATATATATATATATATATATATATATATATATATATATATATATATATATATATAATATATATATATATATATATATATATATATATATATATATATATATATATAAGTATATATATAGTTATATATATATATATATATATATAGATAAAAAGGAATATATATATATATATATATATATATATATATATATATATATATATATATATATATATATATATATATATATATATATATATATGTGTGTGTGTGTGTGTGTGTGTGTGTGTGTGTGTGTGTGTGTGTGGTGAGGAGTTAATCAACATGTACCTCAAATGTCACACCATGTAATTATAGCTATTCTTATTTTAGTTATTTTTACTCTATAATTATATTATTTGATCTTCTTTTTCTGAAAAGGAAAGAGAGTACGATATTGATCTTGGTCTTTGACTTCCATTTGATTGACTTGGGTTGTGTAATGATTGAATGAGAAAAATAATGGATTTTTTTTATTTATTTTTGTTTTATTCATTTTATTGTTTATTTTTATGAATTCTAGTTATTTTGGAATGTTATATTGGTTACAATTTACAATTCTTGTTCCTTTATATAGCGTTGTCAGGCACTTAGCATTTAACCTATGTATCAAATAAATTAAATATTGTGCTCATAAGTTAATCACTTTATTTTTCCTTGCAGATACTGACAGTTTGTGGGACTGTTTGGAAATACCTGGTCGCACTCAGTACGCCTATATACTTCGTCATTCCTCTATTATTGGCAGTCGAATCATCCGAGGTTTCCCGGTTTCGTAATGAGATACAGTTCCTCCATCGCAAATATGGAATTCATATCCAAGCGGATTTTTGTTCTGGAAGACCTATTGCCAATTGTGCATCGAAAATAAAAGAATTTATGACCCTTACAGCTGATTACATCCTGATATCGTCCCTTCCAACGATGGCAAGGAAGCCAAAATAATTAATTGATGCTGATAACAGGAAGACTTTAGTGTTTTAACCTATACCAGATTTTGACATAGATGGAATACCTACTGTTATGATCCCGATAACTCAAAGTGCACAGAAAATAAACCCCAGAGCAAAAGTGTATTTAATGCTACCTCCCATGCAGGATCTCTATTCCTTTAAAAGAAAGAGGATTATTCGTGATCGGGGAAATTCTTTTTCCGAATATTGTATAGGTGATTCTATCCTTGCTCCCGACAAAATGCGTGAACATTCCATCTTCAGTGATGACAAGTTCGAAACCTTAGCATCTACCCATTTTGATTAGCCCAAGAAGATACCGAGAGGAAATGATATACTGGATTTTCACCACGGAATCAATAAATATAGCAGAGGAACTAGAAATACTCCCCATAGTCAATATTTTAAGAAGTTACAATCCACTATGAAGTCTCCCTTGTTGCCTAATGGATTACACCCTAATCGTAAATTCTTGGAACCCTTAATTAATAAATATCATACCTTTTTCATAATCAAAAGATCCCAGGTTTGTACGACTCGATACGTTACTTCGCACGTAACCCCTCGTTAAGTTTCTGGTCGACGACCTCACCCCTTAATCTCCCTAAATGAAGACCGAGATGAGGTTTTTCAATCTGCGTCTCAACAATCCACAGATTATTCTGGCTATGATCAGTTCGATTATGCTGGACAGGGTCAAATCCCTGTTATTCCTCCGCCTCAGCCGTCGTATAGTTCTTGGTCTTATTCATCTCCGTCCGTTCATCCAAGTTCAATGTCCTATTCTTCTGTTCCCTCAACTCCTGTTGTACCATATGGGAGGTTATCATATCCAAGTACTTCTCAACAATCTAGTAATGTAAATCGGTCAGGTATCCGTTGGACAATGAAGCAAATGAACTATGATGGTATGACAGGTGATCAGCGACGAATGGTTACCCAGCAATGGAGTGAAATTCTCCAAGAGGAAGAGGAAATGTCGCTTGGTCTACCTTTCTTGTCCAATACATATTAATGTAATTAACTTTTGTTTGTATATATTTTCTATTAGTCTTGTTGTGGCCAGATGGTTGTTGTTGTTGTTCTTAAGTTTGCTTCCTTGTTATGATTTAATAATATATAAAGTCATTTTATTGTCTTTCGTTGTAACTGCCGGAGCTGGTTCGAAATGAATTCTTTTGCTCTTATTCCTTCCTTTACCTCCAGTCTATACTCTACACCATTTGTGAGTTCAAATTCAAAATGTTATAGAAATTTAAGGTGGGGTTAGATTTGGTGTGGGGGATATAAGGGAGATCATGGTTATCCATGATTTTCCCTTGTTGTTGTGTTTCATTATATTTGTGTTAGTATAAAAACTGACCCTTTCGGATAGTCACCTAATTTGGTGAATATCTACATTACGGTTAAACTGTGTGATCTTCATTTTATCCTTTATTATTGAAACTTTTAAAAAACTAATGATGATACTATTAATGATATTACTTCTTTTGTAGTCTTTGTTCATGCTTAATATTTAAATATTACTAAGCTCTTTAGCTAGTACCATAGTACCAACAGCTGAGTACTACTCGTTTGATGGTAGTCACTACGTGCTGATCTTCTGTTTAACAGTGGGCGACCGCCTTGTTTATTATAATAATTGAACCTTGAACCTTTGATAAAATTAATGAACTTACTAAAGATAGGCCTATTATTCATCCCCAAGTAATGTACTCTATTTATAGATCCTCTGTGTATGACGCTGTCCGCTGTCCAACTATAGTGTCCAGATTTTACCCCTTTCAGTAATCCACTAACCGGATAGGGTACGTAATTTGTTTACGTACCTTGAACTATTTCATTATGTGAAAAGTATAAAAGCCTAAATTTGGTTTTTATTTATTTTAGGGTTCTGATTCCTGGGCCTAGCTAGACCCTTGGTACATATTCCTGTGCCTAAAAACGGAAAGACATTTTCATCCTTATTCAGATTAATACTTTAATAAGAGGTCAGAAAACAGAACTTCTATATGCTGCAATATTCATAAGATAAGTGATAATTATGAGCACAAAGTTTTCATGAACAACACCGTACACTTCTGCTTAGTGTCTGATAAAACTCTTAGTTCCATCACCATCGAACCAGCTTTCTCCTTTGTTACAAGCCGCCTTCCTTTGGGCGCAGCTTCTACTTTATCGAGTGAATATCGACTTTCAGTTGTAAATAAATCGTTAACCATTCATTTGTGGTAACATTATAACCGTATAAATTCCGTAACTTTAATCCTATTAAATTCTAATTTACAAACCTTCTTTCATTTCCCCAATTCATTACCTTTGATTAAATCCAATTCTAGAGGAGTTCGTCACGAGACTAGGAAAGCGTATCAGATATTACGTCAACACACAATCGATACAAGCAAGACTGGTTGAAGAGGATCTCAAGTCCAGTGATTTTTTTACTTCCCGTTTGGAGAAATATATGAACTGGATGATATCCAGTCTGATAACCTTATAACCATCGATGAACGACGATCTTTCCAACAAATAAGAAATTTTCCCGACGTTATTGATCAACATAAAGGTTTCTATAGTCTAACTTCCTTTCAAGTTTTTATTTAATAGTTTGTTACTGGGAATTAAAGATAGATGTAAAATTCATGGAAGTGACTCCTATATTTTAGGACGTTACTCCCCTCTACACACACACACACACACACACACACACATATATATATATATATATATATATATATATATATATATATATATATATATTATATATATATATATATATATATGTTATTATTACATATTATTAAGTTATTATATATATATATATATATATTAGCAAATATATATATATAAATATTATATACATATATATATATATATATATATATATATATATATATATATATATATATATATATATATATATATATATATATATATATATAAATTGTTATTTATATATATATATATATTCATAAAGATAAAGAATAAATATATCTATTTATATATACATACATATGTATATATATATATATATATATATATATATATATATATATATATATATATATCTTCTTCTTCTTCATCTACCTTTTTTTTTCCGAAGATTGGGAGTAAGGTGCGTTACATGCATGGGAAAAGAAAAGCAGTAGGAGAATATGACATAAGTCAAAAAGAAAGCCCAGCCTTACCGCCCCCTCTGTACCATTAATTAGTAAGAACTCGTCGCAATCAGAAAATCCACCCTAGAGCTTCACGAGACCGCGACGGATCCTCACTATGGTAAATCGTCATGTAGGTTCATCCCTGGCCCAGGTGGTTCACAAACCATACCCCCCTTACAACACCCCGCCATTCTGGCCTCCCCTATCATGCACCTTTCTTCTCGCGCTCTGCCAAACTCACATTTTCCTGTAAACATATTCCTTTACTGACTCAATACACTTTTTCTTCGGTCTCCCCAGCCGGTAGGATTCCCCAAAACACTCACCACTATACATCCGCTTAATCAACCGACATCATCATTCATCCTTTCCACATGACCAAACCATCTCAACATACTTTCATTTATTCTCTCGTTTACGCCTTTCTTCACACCACACAACTCTCTAATACGTTCATTCCTCATTTTATCAATTCTCTCACACCTATATATATATATATATATATATAGCAGTTATATATCATATATATATATATATATATATATATATATATATATATATATATATATATATATATATATATATATATATATATATATATATATATATATATATATATATATATATATATATATATATATTAAGATAGTTAAAACATACTTTTTTTCAAAATTGTCAAAACTACGCTATGCACGGACGTCAGTATCAAGGTCTGATACTGTGTGCAAAATTTCAAAGATGTGCAACCATCTACTCAGATTACCCTATTTTTACCTTATTCTCGTTTTTAAAGACAATCTCAAAGTATCGCATATGTTATTTACTTCCGATCTCATGCTAGCAATGTAAGGCATACAACATATTCACACACTATCTCACAAACACACACATATACATACATACATACATGCACAAATGGGGATGCTGAAAGCAAATTTCTGTAAATATCATAGTCAGCAATATTTTTATCCCTTCATTTGATTCCTTTTAATAATAATGGTTGTTATTTAGTGTTATATATATATATATATATATATATATATATATATATATATATATATATATATATATATATATATATATATATATATATATATATATATATATATATATATATATATATATATTAGAGGTGCCCCGGAATTCCGGCCGGAATTTGACATTTTCCGGTTCCGGTCGTCCGGCCGGAACCGGAATTACTAATGTACTTGATAATTAAAAATTTGCTGGAAGGGATTTATTTTCCATAACCCATAACCCATCTTTTTAAACAAAATATAATGGTAGCCTGTATTATTCATACAGTGTATTACATTCCTACAGTATTATTGAAATAAAGTTTACTTCAAATATCTCAAAATATAGGATAAGATACTATTAAATTCAAATTTAAAATCTTAAATTAAATATATATATATATATATATATATATATATATATATATATATATATATATATATATATATATATATATATATATATATATATATATATATATATATATATATATATATATATATATATATTGCAATAAATACATTGTCCAATTTTTCAAACTGGCAAACTGGCTCGTAAGCTTGTGAGTAGTTAAAGAAATAAATGACTCGTTTGAATATTTAGCTATCCATATATCTGTAGTAAATGATATCTGATCAGCCTTAGATAACTTCTCGAATACAGCTGATCTCAAATTCTGTATGAAGTTGATAACATCATCTCTCTAAAAAAAATATTTTCTACTAGAAATAAGATATTTTGGCTGAAGATGGGCAACAAGTTTTCAAGCTCTATGAGTCCTTGCTTTTCAGTGATTGTGAATAGCTGGTTACTCATTGCAATAAAATTTATTTTTTTCTGAAGAATTGCCTGTGATTTGGGGTCATTGATATGGCAAATTTTTCGGTGAAGAAATTTTACTCATTTGTTTCACGGCTTCGATCTTTCGCTATTTTGGGGTGTCCAGTGTTCTAGAAAATATAGGATTCTCCCTTTTACTATCCAAATTTTTGACTTCCAGTAGTCTCTTCGGTGATCTAGCAAAATCTAGCAAATATAATAATGAAAGCTTACGGACCAGGGTGGTTTTGGATAAAGTCACATCCAAAGGCAACTGATGCTGCACGTAATTTTTGGTACCTGATGTGCCTACTTAAAGACGTGGACAAAAAACATGCTAGGATTATGGAGGGTGTACTAAAAAACAACTCATACTTTGCTTATCCTGAGAATGTATTACTTGCCATCAGGGTTGCGGAGTCGGAGTCGGAGTCGCGGAGTCGGGGAGTCGGTAGTTTTGAAGAGGGTGGAGTCGGAGTCGGAGTCGGAGTCGGTAATTTTCAAGAGGTCGGAGTCGGAGTCGGAGTCGGTAACTTTCAAGATAGAGTTGGAGTCGGAAAATTTTAAACTGGCAAAGTTATAAATTGTGACTCTGTGAATGACTTCAATCACTTCATGCAAGTTTATTGACTTTCAACTTCCACATCACAAAATGCAATTGCAAACTTCGAAGATTTTTAACCAGCACCTTATGTTTCAATTTGGATTTTATTCTAATAAATTCAACCTTCAACCTTATACCATCTATATTTAAGATACTGAAGGAATAAAAGACTCTCCATGGTACGAAGAGAAATTTCTCTCATTGACAATGATATTATACTAGCTGTTGTTTATATTGATCCAATCTACAGGTGTTAACTGAAGAACAACAACAAAAAGCTAAACTGCACTTTGCAATGTGGCCATTATATGTATTATTGCAGGAAGTTCAAGAAGAAAAGGATGTACATCTAAACATATATTGTGTGATGAAACTACAACTATCTCCGTTACTACCTTCTCAAGTCATTCTTCAGAAAGTTCAGAAGATTAGCATGAAAAGCTTCTAGATATTGAAGAGCTTAGTCGAAAGCGTCGATTGGTTCAAGAAAAAGGTCAAGTTCCTTCCTAATACACAAGTACACAATATTCCATAACTTTAAATAAAATTTCTTTGCTGCACTGAAAGAAGTTGAAAAATTTTATGTAACTTCGAAGAGTATTAAGACATTGTACAAGAAGCTGAAATTGCTGTTACTGCTCTACCTCCAACACAAGTTAGCGTGGAACTGCTTTTTCTGCTCTTCGCATTATAAAATCAGACCAAAGAGGAAAAATGAAGGAGAACCTGGCAGATGCTATTCTATTTTTAAGAAGTAATCATTCAATGAGTAGATGATATTAGATGTAAATTCATGTAACTAAGTAATGTAGTAGTTTATATATATATATATATATATATATATATATATATATATATATATATATAGATCTCTCTCTAAATTATTATTATTATATATATATATATATATATATATATATATATATATATAAGATATCTATATATTATATATATATATATATATATATATATATATATATATATATATATATATATATATATATATATATATATATTAGTATATATATATAACTGTAGACCCCTTCCCTAAATTATTTAAGTTATCAAAATTTTTTGATGGCTTAAGTCTCTTAATTATAATTTTTAATAATAATAAAAATAATAGTTAATCAAAGCAAATTAAGAGTATATGCTTTATTAATAGAAATGAAGAAACATATTTGTAGTTGGTGAAGATTTCTTAGTTGAAGTGGTTAAAGAAATTTTATATATATATATATATATATATATATATATATATATATATATATATATATATATATATATATATATATATATATATATATATATATATATATATATATATATATATATATATATATATATATATATATATATATATATTTTCTTTCTTTCTTTCTTTCTTTTCCTCTCTCTGTAAGGATGTTTATCCTGTCAGCCGCCTGCGCAAGCATCTTTCTTCTCCAGACGTCCTCTCCTGCACTATTCCTCTTCTTCAGCGCCTCTTATATTTGGTAGCTGACATCTTTCCAGAGAGTCCTCCACCGATTCCGCCCATCGCTTCTTCGGTCTTCTGCCCTCTGCTGTCCATTCCCATCTTCTTTTCGGCATTCCTCCTCCTGCTCCATCCTCTCTCCAGAAGTCCCCACCATCTCAATCTCCTCACATCCATCTTCAGTGTCATCTTCTTCACACCTATATCTTCTCTAATAACTTCATTTCTTATTTTGTCTCTCTTACTCCAATCATAGTTCTTAATATCCTCATCTCCGCCGCTTGTATTCTACTCTCCTCTCCTCTCTTGTCGTTGTTGTCCATGTTTCCGCTCCGTACAGCAGTGTGGGAGTCAGTATGCTGTTAAAAATCCCTTTTTTAACCTCTATTCCGATGTTTCTATCTTTCATCATGGGGTATACCACTTTCATAACTAATCCATACTTTTCCATTCTTCAGGTAATCTCTCTCCTTCCCTTCTGTTAAAACACCCTCCGAGATAATTCAGGCGTATTTACCGCCTTCACCCTCCTCCTCACCATCATTCTCATCCTCTCCTCATTTCCTCCTGTTACTGTTAATATCTCTGTCTTCTGTATGTTCATCTTCATCCCTGCTTCCTCCAACTCCGCAAACAACTCCACTTCCTCTCGAATCGCCTCCTCTCTCTCGCTCCAACATGCCAGATCGTCCGCATATGCCATTATGTCCCATTCAAATTCTCCCAGTCATAGGGAACATGATACAAGTCTATAAAATATTTACCACGGACAGTTTTTCTAGGGGACAAAAAAAGAAATGTAGGAAGACGTGTAACCTTGATTCATTCTAGAATAGTGTTTATAATTTTTTGAATGGTTTCCCGCAGGAATTTGTTGAGTGTGACTCACTTGCAACATTAAAGAAAGAATTGTTTGTGCATCATATAG
>JABUQX010068299.1:0-22500 GCA_015478945.1 Trachelipus rathkii | reverse complement strand
ACCTAAACGCCACTTAGTGCCAGCATTTTAAACTTAAAGACTGTTAAAGATTTGAATTCTGTAACGGTTGATGAGTGCCTGTGGGGGCCGCCTCCAAGGCATCAACCGAGAAAGAGAGATTGTTATTTTAGCAGCCGTCCGAGCAGAAAGTGTCAGAGTGTCAGATATTAGGGCTAGTTAACCGGCAGCGTGCCGTGATATAATTACTTCTAATTAACATTGTCTATTCAATAATTAAGTATATTATTCCCATACAATTATATTCTAATTATTATTTGACATACCATATTTATTTCACTTGCATTTAATAAACTTTTGACAGCATCACCTTTCACTATCAACCTCATTATTAATTAATCCATCTTTAATTGGACTGATCAGTCCATATATATATATATATATATATATATATATATATATATATATATATATATATATATATATATATATATATATATATATATATATATATATATACATATGTGTGTGTGTGTGGCTGTTTCTGCTGGTGAAGTAGCCATCACGTGTGAAGCACGCCTCATCGGTAAACAAGACATGTGCAGGAAAGGCAGGATTATCGATGCTCTGTTGCAGAAACCACCAGGCAAATCGCACACGGGGTGCGAAGTTGTTTGGCCCAAATCCTTGTACTTTCTGTAGATGGTATGCATGGAGGCTTTGCTCTTGTAAGACCCGAACCACAGACGAATGATTTTAACCCATAGCATGGGCAATGGCGCGTGTGCTAGTCGACGGGTCGTTGGCGACTCTCTCAAGCACCTCTTCTTCAAACGCAGGAGTCCTCGTATTACGCGGTCTTCCACCAATGCACCGGGGACGAAGGATCCCATTATCTCGAAGGTGCTGATGAAGGCGAGCAAACATTGTGTGGTGGGGTGATTTCTGTGTGGAAACCGTTCCCGGTACATGAGGTGAGCTCTTGGTCCATTTCCGTTCGCCGCACCGTAACACATTATCCTGTCGGTTAACTCGGGAAGAGTGTAATGATCCATTCGTAATCGATGCCTACACTGTACTGAATCAACGATGAATTGGGCAAGGTAGCCAAATGCTTTCGAAGGACGTTAGGCGTACACACATGTACGCACGCACAAACACATTAAAATTGAGTAACCTAAATCGTCGGTAACCTACATGCGACGCGTCACACAACATAAACTAGTGTAACTTCAATCGTCCGTAACTTTGAAACGAAGGCTCATACAACATAGGTTATTTAACAATGTTCCTTATCGTTTGCTCTATCAGCCCTCTGAGTTTGTCGCAGAGGTTTTGAATCACTCTATATATATATATATATATATATATATATATATATATATATATATATATATATATATATATATATATATATATATATATTATATATATATATATATATAGCCATTGTGAATTATGGAAGTTCGAGAGTCCCCTGTACCCGAACGGTATAGTTCGAGCAGTGTTTTAAATATGAGCCTTCTTTGTATTAGTCATTGTTAACTTCTTTGCTCTTTTTGTGATAGAAACCTCACCCCTCTTAGTGGCCCTAAAAGTTAAGGATAAGGAAGGAATTCTAACTTCTCTATATCGTTCACTTGTATTCACATACTGTTTATCTAAATCATCTTCATTGAATACCATATTATAAAGAGTTGGCCTTCCTTCGTTCTCCAGAATTTGTTTAATTGCAATTGCTATTAGGTTGCTATCCTTTATTAGGTTGTAATACTCACAGTCACCCAAAAGCCATTCCCTCTCTTCCTTATCAGCATACTTATCAATTTTATTTAGCAATATTTTTAATATACCTGTCAAAACTAATAACATCCTAACTCGTTTTGTTCTACGTTAAACCCATTGCTTTCAGAATAGGAGCTACTTCACCAGTGTTTTTTACTAACCGTATTGCATAAGATTTAGGACCAGTGCAAATAAAGATATCGGTTGTAGTACCTGCTGCGGCATCATCTGTCAAATCCCGAAGAAACATTCCTGTCTTGGAAACGTGTTCACCGTCTTTAACCATAAAAATACAACTATCGGTATCACAGTATAACACCCTTCCACCATCAGATTTCAGGAGTCTGTATAGTTTGACTCTGCCATGCGCCGTAGTGAACGCTGCGATGGCTAGATTCATGGACTTTGAAGTATTATAGGCATAGGCTGTGTATCTTACAGAAACTATGTTTTTCTCCCGCAACCACAACACTGACGATTCTAAGTCAGCTTGTCGGTGATGCCTTCTGGGAACCCTGAAGCTAGGGTTTTCCATTTTAGGAACGCTTTCACGTAGTCTGTGAACAATCCGACAATAGGTTTGAAAGTCCAAATTTCGTAGATCATGACGATCTTATAGCACTTTTCCACAGCTAACTTTAGCTCGAGGGGTTGTGTAAACACCGTAATCTCGAGTTGCCTTTCGATGGGAGTGCACCACCCTTCGCATCCCTCATTAACACACGTTCGGTATAGAGTGAATACTAGACTTTCTTTGTATCTCCCTGGTAAAGCAGGAATGTGTTAGTCTTGTGGAGGTATAACACAGACGCAAGCCATCCCGAAATACCTCTTATGCAACCATGATGGGTCTTCCCTTGATTATCAGCTATTACCATTGTTTCACAACTCTTACAAATTTTTATTTTATGGAAAACCTTTTCTTCATAGATTTAAGGCAATCCACATTGTAAAATTTACGATTACATTCGCCGCAATACTTTAAGGCACTATTATTAGCATCATCCCTTCCCAGAAATTCGTATCTGAGACACTGTTTACAATTATAAAATTCACATTCCTGGGTTAGATGAAGAAGCATACTTGGTACATAGGTGTAACATTAGCGGCAAAAAATTGACTCTTTAATAGGCTCAGGATCTGCATTGATTATTGTCAATTTTTTCCCTTAGTAAGCGGGTAATAATAATGAGTATAGATAGCAAATTAAAATTTAGCTATTTTGAAATTATTTTTAACTTTCTTAATTATTGCACCAGTATGATTTCTATTAGCACGCAATGTATGCTATTGAACTCATTCTCTTTCGGATGATATGCAACACTCCTTTTTAGCATATATATATATATATATATATATATAGGTTATATATATATATATATATATATATATAAATATATATATATATATATATATATATATATATATATATATATATATATATATATATATATATATATGAGGTAGAAAAATTCTGAAGTTTTCATATCTTACAATGTAATAAGCTCGAGTTGTGAGAAATGTGCGCGCAGACATGTAAGGACGTGTATCAACAGAGTGTGACAATTCTGAGCATGTGTCCATGTTTACAATTCAGTTTGCTTTGAGGCACTGTTGTTGTGTGTTGTCGGAAAGTGTTACCAAAGAAAGACCCACTTTGAGCAGAGAGCAAACATTAAATTATGTGTGAAATTACGGAAAACGTTTACAGAAACATTTAATTTAATAAAGGAGGTTTATGGTAATGAATCATTATCGCGAACCCTAGTTTACGAGTGGTATACGCGCTTTAAAGAAGGGCGGGAGTCGCTAGAGGATGATGAGCCTGTCGGCAAACCATCAACAGGTCGTATTGATGACATCATTGCTAAGTACGGGAGGTAATCCGAACTGACCGAAGGCAAACCATCGATGATGTTGCCAATATTGCCGGGATTTCTCGTGGCAGTTGTCACGCGATCCTCGCACAAGACTTAAACATGCACCGCGTGTGTACAAATATTGTCCCAAATATTGTCCCAAGAGAGCTCATTGCTATGGTGGATCCTGATTGAAGATTGTTGAATAGGGTAATAATTGACAATGACACGCGGTGCTACCTGTACGACCCTCAAACGAAGTGTCAGACCTCTGAATGGAAATATCGAGTTCACTACGAATACAAAAGGTTCGAGCTGATCGCTCAAATTGAAAGTCATGCTGGAGGTCTTCTTTGACATTAAAGGTTTCGTGCACTTTGAGTTCATACCTCTGGGTCGTACAGTTACCAAGCATATGTACAGTGATATTCTCTGTCGTCTTCGTGATGCAATCGCAATCCGACGGAACGTCCTGAGCTTTGGAAAGAGAATAATTGGGTATTGTACCATGACAGTGCCCCGGCACATCGTTCACACCTGGCCTCTGAATGTCTGACGAACAGCCTTTCTCAACCTCCATACTCCCCAGATTTGGCTCCAGCTGATTTCTCACTGGGGGTATAAAAGGGATGGTGAAAGGCGGGAGGTGGGGGTTCTTTTCGACTTGCGTCATGTCCCTCTACTACTTTTCTGTTCAGGTGTATGCTAAACACCTCACACCCAATCTGGGGATGAGAGGAAGACAATAATAATAATTATATATATATATATACTATATAATATATATTATATAATATATATATATATATATATATATATATTATATATATATATATATATATATATATATATATATATATATATATATAATAATAATAAAGTTATTAATTATTTCATATCTTTTTCAGAAAGATAGTATAGAATAATATTTGTTGATAATTTTGTAAATGATATTAAATATTTAAGGATATGTATTATCAAAAAAAAGTTAAAATAATAAAGAGACATACATTGTATAGAATAAAATATAAATAAAAAGGAATAAAAGAATAGAAGAAATAGAAGAAGAATAGAAGAAATATTAATATATTATGTACATAATAAAGAAAAAGTAACAACAAAGAAGATTACAAGAAGAAACTAACAAACAAAAATGATTCCATCTACTTAAAAAGGTAATATATTATTTTACTTTAAACATTTTATCAACAAATTAATTATCTTGTGTACTAAACAAAATAAAATGCCAAAAGAGGAAGAAAAGGTCAAAGAGGTTTTATCAATAACCAACCATGGATAAATTGACTAACGTGATAAAGGATCTAGTAGATATTAAAGAAAAAAGAGAAACATCAGAAGAAAGAAAAATGAATTTGATAATACCTAAATTTAGTGGAAAAAGAAAAGAATCTTTTGAAGAATATTTATTCAAGATAAAAGTATGGAGAGAAGTATCTCTGGAAAAGGAAAAAAACAAAAATAGCACAAATAATAGAAGGTTTGACAGGTGAACCCCTAGAAGTTATTATGCCTTTAAAAGAAGAAGAATTATGGACAGAAGATGGGGTAGAAAAAATTATAAACACATTAAAAGAAAGATACTGTAGAAATAAAGAACAAGAAAGTTATCTTAAAGTACAAACACTACTGAATATGCAACAAAGGAAAGGAGAATCTTTTAGGAAATATGTATCAAGATATGATAAGGCAAAAAGAGATTGTGAAAAATTTGATGATATAAAAATAAGTGAAAAAGTACATTCATACCAATTTTTTTTTTTTTTTTTTTTACAGAGATAAACACCATCACTGACGGGCAGAGCCCTAATCAAAGAGGAGGTGTACTCGTTTAACGTCCGAGCAGGACGAAGCCAAGCCCAAGGGGAGAATAGTTCATATTCTCCCACCCGACCAGTTGTGAACCTGGGACCCTTCGCTTTGTTTGGCGAGTGCTCTACCACTGAGCTACCGGGCGCAAATTGATCAGTAACTCAAATATGAAGGACATGGAAAGAAAGTTAATTATAAATAAGATTGAAGGAATTAAAACAAATATTTTTATAACAACTAAAGAATCAATTGTGAATATGATGGAATCAGTATTTGAAATATTAGAAAAAGAAGAAACTAAAAAAGAAAATTGGTATAATGATACTAAATTTTGTAACATATGTAAATACAATAGCCATAAAACTGAAGAATGCTACTGGAGAGAAGGAACATTTAATTTAAATAAATGTATATTTGTAAATGTAAAACCATTAAACCGAAGATTGCTATTGGAATGAAAAATACAATAATGTGTGTTGGAAATGTAAAAAAGAAGAACACATAATGAAAAATTGTACAGAAAATAAAAAGATAGAAGAAAAAAAATAATAAATCTATGTATTTTATCCAAAGAAATAATGAAAAACAATATCAAGAAAAAATGACATACATTATTAATACAGAAAAAGAAGAAAGAATAAGAGGATTAGAAAGAGGAGTAGTAGAAAGAAAAATGAATAGAACATTTTTTAATAATAATGAAGAATATAATGACAATAAAGAGATTAAATATCAAGAAGATGTAATGGCTATTATAGATACAGGAAGTATAGAAACAGTAATATGAGAATTAGGACTAGCAAAAATGATTAGTGGATTAACCGATGATGAATTACAATATATTAAAGAAGATGGTAGTTTTGTATTTGGAAAAACTGAGTATTTAAAATATTAAAAGAAATATTATTACCTTGTAAAATCAAAGGAAAGAGTTTTGATCTAAAAATCAATGTAATAGAGGGTGACATACCATTATTACTTGGTAAATCAGCTATGAAAAGAATGAAATTAAAGTGAATATTGAGATGAAACTGTTGATATTTTCGTGATTTGAACCTAAATTTGAAAGTTGAAAACATTTTGAGAATTGAAGGGAGGAATTCCTGCATATATATTGAATAGAAAACAAAAGGAAAACATGTTGGATTAGTCAATGTAAAGAAAATTGGATAAAAGAACAGGATAGAAAAGAAAAACTGAAAAAACTACATAGACAATTTGCCCATTGTGGAATAGAAAAATTATTTAAAACAATAAAGAATGCTAATGAAAAACTAGTAAATGAAGAAGATTTTTGGAACAATGTGACAAAAGAATTTCAGCAAATTGTGAGAGAATGTGAATTATGTAAAAAAAAAAAAAAAAAAACTCCATCAAGACCAGTGGTAGGTTTGCCATTAGCCAGTAAATTTAATGAAATAATTCAAATTGGGATGTATGGTTTGATATTTGAAACAATAATTAAATTTTTAGATAGATTGAGATCATGCAACCAAGATATACAGCAGGCAGTATGTTAAAAAATAAACAAGTAAAGAATATAGAAAGGTATTGAAAAATTGAGATATATATATTTTGGGTGTCCTAATGGCATTATGTCTGATGCAGGAGGAGAATTTCAAAATGAAGATATGGAAACATTTACTACAAAAATGAATATCAGCAGAAAGCCCATGGAGTAATGGTTTATGTGAAAAGGTAGTAGGATTACCTAAGGAATCATTATATAAGTTAAAACAGGAAGGACATGACAGAAAAAAATAGTATGGCGTGGGCAATTTTTGGTAAAAATGGACTAACAAATTATTTGGGATATGCCCCTAACCAACTTGTTTTCGGAAGAAATGTAGGAATACCAAACATAATAGATTGTGATAAGTTAATGATGAGTGAAAAGAGAGATACAGATGGCATGATTAAAGAACTATTAGAGACAATAGACCATGCTAGAAAAATATACATAGAGAATGAAACGTGCATTAAGAAGTCAAATAAGAGAACATTTTTCAAAAAATATAAATATAGGTGAATAAGTTTTTTATAAAAGAAACACACACTGATAAAGAATGGAGAGGACCAGCTAAAGTAATGTGTGTAGATGGAAAAGCCATCATAATAAAACATGGAGGTACTTTGAGAGCTGTATCAAAGGTACACCCAACGAGAATTCAAAGAAACAGAATAAATTAAAATAACAAAGAACTTGAAGATAAAGAAGATGAATGTGAAGAAGAAGGAAATGAAAAAATGATAGATCACTCAAATGATAAGGAGAATAATATAGATGAAATAATATGGTCAAAAGTTATAGATGATGAAACTGATAATGAAAAAGAAAGTCAAAGTGAAGATGAAGAAGAAGAAGAAATGACATCAATTGATGAAAATGAGGAAATTGATCCAAAAAATGTGAAAATTGGTAAATACTATGAAATTAAATTAAAAAATAATGAAGATATATTAATTTGCTATGTCATTAGTAGAGCTGGCAAAGCAACAAGTAAAAAGTATAATAGATGTTATAACATACGCAATTTAAATACAGATAGAATATATGAAATAGACTTGAAAGAATTTGGAAAAATATATGAATTGGATATCATTGAAAATGAAGAAAATGAAGAGGAAGAATCATTAGACACAAGTGAGGAGATAGTAGATGAAGGAGATAGTGAATATGAAGAATATAAAATGAAGAGGTAAATCAAAGTTATTGTAGTCATTCTAATGAAGAAGTTAAACAAGCCAAAATGATGGAAATAGAAAATTGGAAGAAGAATAATGTTTTTGAAGAAGTAACAGATAAAGGTGAAAAAGCAATTAATGTAAGATGAGTAATTAGTGACAAATTATTTCAAAATAACAAAAAAAAATTCAAAGCTAGATTAGTAGCTAAAGAATATGAAGAAAAAGTGGAAGAAAAAACAGATGCACCAACTGTTTCATCTGAAGCTATGAAAATGATATTAACCATAGCTCAGGAAAAAAAGGGAAAATAAATGCTATTGATATTTCAGCAGCTTACTTACAAGGAGATATAATAACAAGAAAAGTATATCTAAGACCACCACCAGAATTTAATGATGGTAAACTTTGGAGATTAAATAAAACAGTATATGGATTACAGGATGCTGCTATGATGTGGTATTTATCATTGAAAAGACAATTAATTAAGATAGGTCTAAAACAAAGTAAAATGGAACCAACATTATATTTATAATGAAAAATTCAAATAATTTAGAAGGATTATTATGTACACATGCAGATGATATTTTATGGGTACGAAGTAAAAAATTTGAAAATACTAAAATAAATAAATTGAAGAACATTTTTGAAATAGGAGAAAATAGTTCAGGATCATTTAAATATTTAGGAGTTCAATTATGTCAAGATGAAAAATATTATAATAATGGAGCAAAATAATTACTGGGAAAAAGTTAAAATTAATGAAATAAAAACAAAAGAAAATAGAAAACTTGATAAAAATGAAGTAAAAGAATACCAACAATTAATAGGAAAATTAAATTGGATGGCAAGAAATACAAGACCAGATTTATCTTATATAGTTAGTAAAATGAGCAAGGGAGAAAAAGAATTGAGTATCAAAGATTATAAAGAACTTCAAAGATTAACAAAAAAATACAGAAATGAATTAAATATCATAAAATAAATAATGAGAAAATTAAGAATCTAATAACATACTGTTATTCATCATTTGCTAATAGAGAAGATAAAACTCAACTGGGATGTATAATTTTTGCGGTAGATAAAAAAGGAAAAATGATACCTATAATGTGGAAATCAAACAAATCAAAGAAAGTTAATCATTCAGTCATACAAGCAGAAGCAAATAGCTTACTTGAAGATATAGAACAATCTTTATATATACAAAAAATGTGGGAAGAAATTACTAACAAAAAGATACCTATAATTCTAAGAACTGATAGTAAGACACTTGTAGATACACTAATGTCTGAAAGACAATCAAAAATTAAAAGTATGAGAATTATAATATCAGCGATAAGAGAATATATATAAATAATCAAGAAATTAACAAAATAGAATGGGTGAACACTAATAGTAATGATCAATTTGCTGATATATTTACCGAAGAATTACATAATAAGAAAATGAAAAATGTAATTTCTCGAAGAATAAAAGATGAAAAAAAAAACAAATAAAACAAAACCTATCAAATGAAAACTTCTTCAAATGTATTATGTTAAAACAAATTCGAAGAAGCAGAGAGGTGGAAGAATGATAGTTATTAATTATTTCATTTATTTCATATCTTTTTAAGAAAGATAGTATATAATAATATTTGTTGATAATTTTGAAATGAATATTAAATATTTAAGGATATATATTATTATTAAAAAAAGTTAAAATAATAAAGAGATATACATTGTATAGAATAAAATATATATAAAAAGGAATAAAAGAAGAAGAATAGAAGAAATATTAATATATTATGTACATAATAAAGAATAAATAACAACAAAGAACAACAAAGAAGATTACAAGAAGAAACTAACAAACAAAAATGATTCCATCTACTTAAAAAAGTAATATATTATTTTATTTTAAACAATATATATATATATATATATATATATAATATCTCATATTATTAAAAATATATGTAAAAATTAATTTTAATTTTATATAATTTTTTTTAAATAATTTTTTTATAATTTTTTATTTTTTTTAAATATATATATATATATATATATATATATAATATATATATATATATATATATAGCCATGAAAGATCTGTTAAAAGGGCAACGATTTCAGTCAGCAGAAGGAAAATTCAAAGTGCTACGACGCGTGCGTTGAAAGAGGTAAGCAAAAATGTGGCTTACTGGTCATGTTTCAGGAGTGGTTGCGAGCGTGGGAAAATAGTTGACAGGGTCGAAGGAATCGGTACTTGAAGAGCATTTGAAAGATAGGTATTGTGTAAATACGTTGTTCATATACGATAATAAAGTTAGTTAAAAGTTCCGGTAATTCTTAACTCTACTCGTATATACTATATATAAATATATTATAATATATATATACTATATATATATATATATTAATATATATATATATAATATATATATATACTATATAATATATTATATATATATATATATTTAATATATATATATATATATATATATTTTAGGGGACCGTTGTCTTCCCTAAGCCCCATACTACTCAACACACCAAGTCACGTAATCAAAGGTTGAAAATAGTATTCATTTATTTTTCATTTATTGAAATCTTTAACCCATGATTCGTATTATAATCTTTTTATATTTCTAGAGGATCATAATATATTTCTATTAATTTGCTACTTTTGCCATTATCTCCGAAGTCTTTAATTTTAGTAGTTAAAAGGAGATAATTCATATTTATTTGTGGCAATCACCTAAGCAGTTAGCACGCAGTTGACGATTCACGGTTGGACGATCTTAATATTTATTGGGATTATAAGGTCAGTGTTACGTATTATTTATCTTCTTAAATTCGTACTTATAAATCGCATAAATAATACCATTTAATAAATTACTTTAATTCACGAATTAATAACATGGATAATTTAATATCTTTAAAAATGTAATGTACGTACATTACAGACGTCCATATTCTGCCAGTTCTGATATTAAAGAAATAGAAGCTTTCCTGAGGATTATTTACTTGGGAATTACCTTGAAAAGTCCCCTCCTAAGAAATTACTATATAATTAAAGGGTTAGTTTTATTTGACATTTTATAACTTAGTAAAAATAAGGTAATGAAATAAACATTATTTATTTATTTCATTTCACTTTAGGGTCCCAATCCAGGGCTTGAAACATCCCATTCTTGGGCTTGTGACAAGTATTCCCATTTCTGGACTTATGACAAGTATTCCCAATCCAGGGCTTAAGACATCCCAATCCAGGGCTTGTAAGAACATCTATAGCCTGGGCTTGTGTGTGAATCTCCATCTTTTAATACATCCCAAGTTTATCCAGTATCTAATGGAATTCGCTCTGCTGGATCTTCTTCCTGACTTCTCCCATATCCTCTGCTTCTATCATCAATGAACTGCATATCACATCAATGAATCTACTTTATTAGTCTTTTGTACAGTTAATTGAAGGAATTAATTACCTTCCTAACTTATAATTTAAACAAGTTTTGTTCTGGACGTTTATGTCCCTTAATTTATAATCTCTTTGTTCTGGACGTTTATGTCCCTTAATTTATAATCTCTTTGTTCTGGACGTTTATGTCCCTTAATATTAATCTCCTTGTTTGGACGTTTATGTCCTTTAATAATTTGTCTGAATACTCGGTGTTAGACGTTTATGTTTACACCATTTTCGTTATCATTTTGTTTTGGACGTTTATGTCCTTTAATTAATTCGTTGCACAATATTCGGTGTTAGACGTTTATGTCTACACAGTTTTTCGATTCTTTTTCCATTACGTACGAACCAGTATATTTTCTATTCGAACAATTGTCGTCATTTGTCTACTTCACAAACACTCTAATTCGTGTTTGTGTGTGTATATATGTATATATATATAATTGTTTCTCTATCCGGAGTTATTAAAACAATAACAGTCAAACTACACTTTCATTTGGTTTAACCTATAAGGAATAAAATTATTGATTTATGGTTGCTGTGTTGATGAGAGGAAAAATCTACGTAGACACGATCCAAGGCTCTTCTGGTGGCAGGGTATCAGGGTCCTCCTCATATACCCACCTTTAGAGATAGCCTTATTGCTATATGAAAATGATGTGGACAACTGCCATTGGATCTTCACGTCATAGTTAATCAAACGACAAGAACGGAAGAGCTAATTCTGTGTCATCGTTTCTAAGAAAAATCGAAAAGGTAGAGTTTCACATTTGTTTTTGCTGAATTACCTTAATTTACGTTTTACTTCTGCTTATTTTGCTTAAAATTAGTTACCACGATTTTGTTAAAGATTCAACGCAGGGAAGCGGTTATAAGTTATCTTCGTCGTGCCGCTTCCCGTAACATAATACACCATTAATTTGGCGCCCGAACAGGGACCTTGTGTTCCTTTCGCCAGTCGCGCCTGATTGTGATTTAGTTCACAACATTCTTCACAGCATTTTACACTTTCGTTTGTTTTTGCTGGTTCTTTTCGCATTTCTATCGCTTTTCTTCAATCGCTTATTAAATTAAATTTAATTTAAACATGGCTCACGCTCAAATCTCTGGATCCCCCAAATCGAACCGTTTGGAGGGATCAGACAGACAGGACTTTGACTCATTAAATCGATGTCAACTGGATGGCAATGTTACATCCAGGGCCCCAGCACTACGTTCCAATATACGAGGAAGAGTTAAGCCGATGAGGCGTAACTCTGATCCGTATATATATAAGGAAGAGTATGATGATGATGATAAGTTAGTTTCCGATGACATTCAAACCCTTTTACGAAGGGATGATGATGATGTTATACCTATGCCCCTTGTAAATGACTTAGTGTCTCGATTTACAAGGGACAAACAAAAACTCACTCAAAGATTAGCTAATAATGATGGTCCGATGCAGAGCACTAGACCAAAAACATCTTCTGTTGATGAGCCGAAATTACTAGCAGGCATGTCATCACTTAAACTCGATAATACTGTAGAGCCTTTCCGCTCACAATCAGTAAGTCATCCGAAGTTGATTTCGGAAAAGACTTATCTCGATAAACAACAAATAAACTCTGACGTTAGTGACCAGAAAGGTCAGTATTACCCAAAAATACAGCATTCGAAACCGCAGGTGTCTTTTGTGCCACCAGGTAATCTTGCGCAACAATTACACATTCCTCCTTTTAGATCAGAGAGAGATGTGGATTCATCGCATTCCCCTCCACAACGTCATAATATAGTCGACACAACGGCCGCGTTGCGTAATTTGACACATCCCAATCGGGGATCCTATGATCACCAAGATGTGTCACCACCACCACACCAATATAGGCCGTTAATTCAACCTCAACATGCGACGTCTTATAGACGTTCGGATTACGATGATGAGTCTATCTACACAGGTAGACAGATAAAACAACATATAGATTTATTAACTGAGGCAATAGCGATGCTAACTCAGTTATTAAAAAATTCACAACGGTTGAAGGTCGTCGACCCCGGAAAATTTAAATATGAGGCTGAACAAGACCTTTTACTGTATTTGGGTGATTTTGAGGCTTATTGTAGCCTTCATTACCCAAATGCACCCCAGCAATGGTTGCGGTTGTTGGGTAGACAATTAGAAGGTAAATTTCTCGATTTATATAAATTAATAACTAAAGAAGACAGAAATTATTTCTCTGTCCGGGATACCTTAATCGAATGGTATCATGATGAGGAACGATTAAAAAAGGAATGTAGACTGCAGGCTTATTATGCGGCACACCGTAATCGCGGGGAGAGCATACGTATGTATGCCCTTCGATTAGAGAGATTAGCTCGAAAAGCCCATCCTGGTTTCGATATGCGGGAACATGACTCGCTTCGAATAGCGTTTTTATGCAGTCTACCTCCTCACATAGAACAAACTGTAAGGGAGTATATAAAGATGCAGGAGTTAGACGGTATTGGGAGAACTCCTTGGGAAAAAATTGTAAGTTTCGCGGATTCATTGGAAGACGATCATAGAACAGATTCAAATTCCGTGTCCCAACCTCCGGTAGAAATAACGAGAACGAAAAAGAACGTTGAAACATCCAACGATAAGGTAAACGACGATTCTGTAATACAGATAGAGACGGTACTTCCCAGTCGTATTGAAAAAACACACAACCGGAGTGATAATAATCAAAAGAACCTCCCTAATAACCATAACATAAGGGGTCCCAAAAGTAGCTATCCTGTTCCTCTTCAAGGAAAACTGTCAGGTAGTAGGTTTTATCGGGATAACCTTCGTAGTTCACCGCCGTTCAAAAATAATGGTCAGGGTAAATATGTTGGGAAAGATCCTCGTTCTTATAAGGACGACAGGAAAAACATTATTTGTGAGTTCTGTGAAAAATCTGGTCATTGTATGAAAGATTGTTATAAATACCTGGGGGTTTGCAGTTACTGTAGGAAGAAGGGACATAGGAGGTTTGAGTGTAGGGCGTATAATTCGCAACGGAGTTCACCGAATAGACGGAGAGTGGAATGCCCTTTTTGCCATGGTCCACACCCCGGCATAAGGTGTAATGCCGAAAGACCGCCTAGATATCCTGAGAATCAAGCACCTAATAGTCGTACAAGTGCGATAAAAAAAGTGTATTATAGGACGAATAACCATAATAATCCCCAAAGGGTTGTTTCTCAAGCGATTGGATCTGCACCTCCAACATCACAATATGTGGATAGGTCGGAAAACGATATATCCCGGGAGGAAGCATCTGGATTGGCGGTTGTTAAACCACAAACACCCAAATCCCAACAACAGCCTTTAAACCAATGGTCTCCCCGGATGAACCGATCGGGGGAGAGCAAGACAGAGAATGGTTCACCGTTAATCCTCGATAAGGTCAAAAAAATAAGTACTCCCATCTTAGATACTGTAGTAAACGACGATGAAAAAAAATCGGTGCCTGTAATTGAGAGTGCATTGCGCATTGTGCGGGTAACTTGCGCGAATACATCCACCGATCCCTTAATAATTACAGTCGCATTTAAACCAAATAGTTTTGGCTCATACGCATGTATGATAGACAGCGGGGCCGGAATGAGCTTGATGGGTATGGAATTGTACAATAGTCATTTAAAAAATATTCCCTTGCGACTTTCTGCGGAGATAGGAATAAAGGCCGTCAGTGGTTTAATAAGAGATCACATAGTTCCCGTGGAATATTACGTTGAAGTTCCTTTATTCTACCCTAATAGTAGTTTTTTCACTAAGCCCCTTCAAATCCTAGTTCTCCCTGAGGAAGCTTTGTTAGAATGGATGGTTTTAGGAGCCGTTGCGCTGAGGGACAATAATTTACTTCCAGACCTCACCCTTAGACAGTTAATACATCGACAAGATGAGGGTTTTGAAGTAGTAGCTAAGGATGAAAGTGGGTCAATGCCTTTTTATAAATGTGTAAATGTCCATTCTATTAGCATTTCCCCTTTTTCTTGCAAAATGGTTGAGGTTACGGGTAATTCAAATAACTCAGATGTTCCATTAGCGTTGGTGGGTTTTCAGGGTGGAGTGCTGGGTGATATTTTTCCAATATCAGGGGTCGTAGACATAAATTCATGCGGAAAAATTGCTATTATGAACATCTCCGAAAAAAATAAATATATTAGGAAAGGCACTGTATTGGGCCAGATAACGTCCTTGGCGGAGGAGGCAAGTTGCCCTATAAATGTTAATACAATAAAGCCTTACGCACATTCCCCGGACTTAGCAAGTGAAGAAGAGGTTTGGACACCTGAAAAATTAGTAAAGGATTTTTTGTTGGATGAGTTGCCTATCAATTCCCAACAAAAACAAGATCTTATTGCTGTCTTGATGAGGCGCCAAAAAAGCATTGAGCTTTGGTGACCATGACGTGGGTGTCGCTACCAATATTACTCACGCTATTGAGGTTGAGAGCCATAGGCCTGTTCGATTACCAGTTCGCCGATTTCAGGGTCCGTTGGCCCAAGAAATCGAACAGCAATGTCGGGAGTTGCTGGAACAAGATATCATACGACCCAGCAAGTCTCCTTATTCGGCTCCCGTGGTCCCCGTTAGAAAGCCTGATGGTAAATTGCGTTTATGCATTGATTACCGGAAGCTAAACGCTGTCACGAAGACTGACTCTTTCCCATTGCCAAACCTAATCGATACGGTTTATAATATGCATGGGAACAATTACTTTTCTACCATAGATCTGGTACGGGGTTATTATCAGATTTCAATGGAACCTGATAGTGTTGAAAAGACGGCCTTTTCTACCCCCTTTGCCCAGTACGAATATTTAAAAATGCCCTTCGGTGTAAAAAATGGCCCTGCCACTTTTCAGCGTGGTATGATGCTGGCTTTAGAGGAATTACCCTGGTCTAACGTTATGGTATATATAGACGATATTATCATCCTTAGTAAAACCATTGAAGAACATCTAGTCACGTTGGATAAGGTTCTATCAGCTTTGGAAAGGAACGGGTATAAATTGAAACCGAGTAAAACCCGTCTTTGTCGAACAGAAGTGGAATTTTTAGGCCATCACGTATCACAACAAGGGATTCTTCCCCTTTCGAAGAATATAAAAGGTGCTCTGGACTTTCCCGTTCCGACCACCGTGAAACATTTACGCCAATTCTTAGGCATGGTTAATTTTTATAGGAGGCACATACCAAATTGTTCACAAATTAGTAAGCCGTTGTCGTGTCAGACCGGTGGAAAAACTATCCAGTGGACTCCGGAATGTCAAAATGCCTTCGATGAATTAAAGAAAGCATTAACAAAACCATGTTTATTGGGTTTCCCTGACTACAGCCCGGATGTATCTCCAATGGAGCTTCATGTGGACGCCTCTGATATTGGAGCTGGGGCGTGCCTCTCGCAAATTCAAAATGATGAACGCAGACCGATTGCCTTTATTTCCATGACCTTTAATGGTGCCCAAAGAAATTATGGTGTAATCGATAAAGAATTAACAGCCTTACGATGGGCCGTAAAGTCGTTAAGGCCATTCTTACGGGGAATCAAGTTTGTTATTTTTACAGACCATATGCCCCTAATTTACTTACAAAATATGAGTCTTATTGACGGTAGACTAGCTCGAACTATGGAAGAGTTAGACGAATATGATTTTGAGATTCGATTCATCTCAGGTAATAAAAATGTAGTAGCGGATGCACTTTCGCGATCCCCTATAAATGAGACTCCGGAAAATTCCCCTGTAGACCCTTCTATTGAATTTATACCCGATGGATATTTCGTCATTGAGATACCCGGTGGTGGGGATTCTCTATTTAAATGTTTATCAATGTTCCAATACGGAACGTATGATCGTCATCTGGAACTCCGTCAGTCTCTCGTAGAAGAATTAAAAAAACATCCCCACAAATATAAATTGCAGGGTAAATCAATGCAAAAGAGATTACGATTATTAGCTCTCCCCGGTCAAATGCCTCTTCCGGAGGTAATAGATTCTTTTACCGAGTTATTTAAGACCCCTGTGCATATATACTATAACACAAAGAAGCCAATTATGCATGGGACTCAATATAAGAAAGAAGCATGTTGCATAAAGTGTTTAGGCGGGGTTCATTACAATTACCTTATGCCTACATTTAATGAATTTTCATAAATTCAAATGTATTATATATATATTATATTATATATATATATAATGTAAGGTTGACTAAATACTTTTCTCTGTTTTTAGAGAGCATAAGTCGTTTATGTACAAATGTACATTTTTTTGTTTAAAAGGATTTTATTATCCACTATATACCCAAACCAGTGGACCAGGAGTTCAAAAAAAGCCGTTTTTTTTCAGATTTTATTTTTTAAGTACTGTGGATTATTCGATGTTGCACAAGATGGAGGTATCTTGTACGCTGGAGATGTCTCTCGGTATCGTTATATTCGTCGATCGAAAGTCATCACGCTGTAAGAAACGAAATATATATAAGGTTTGGGATATGAGTTATGGTTAATCAAAACGATTAAGCATAACAAGTATTCATTTATATATTATCATACATTATTATATAATTATATATGAATTTATTAACAAATTTATTTTAATAATTGTATAACGTACCAATTCTCTGCATAAAATATATGCGTAAAAGAGAAAGGTTAAAAGCATATAGCATGCATGGTATAAGCCACATGTCTGTCAGAAAATACAGGGAAGAGCAATGAGCGTTATTCTTATTTAGGCTGCTTAAAATTTTGTTCTTGTGTAAGCTGCATGTTCTTTCTTATACACGCTGCATGCATGTCCGTACGCTGCTTGTTTTATGACGATATATAGACTGAAGCTAGTCTATGCTTTGATGCTTTGCCAAGTGTCATCAAGATCTGTTAAATATTAAAATTTTAATATTTTAATTAAAAAAAATTATTAAATTATTAGTATCAGTCAAAAAAAAAAAAAAAAAAAAACTGGAAATGTTTAGCATGAGTGGCTTGCTGTGGAGTGTTGCTTTATTTATTTTCTCATAACACACTACGTGGTCCTTCATGTTGGAGCATTTCACATTTATATAAAAACCAATATATATATTTTTATATTAACAGGTATTGTTGTGGCAGAGGATAAGAAGATCGATCTAACTTATCAATTTCCAACAATGTCACTACTATTCGTCGTGGGTTCATCCGAAGTAAATCTCTTCCGGAACCATAAAGTATATTTACGCCGGAAACATGGGTTGTACACCCGAGTGAATTTTGAATCCGGCAGACAACTTCCTGACTGTATTACCAGAGTAGAATCCAGTATGTCTGCTAATGTAGACCATGTACTTCTCTGGGCCCTTACTACTATGGCCTGGCAGAAGAAAGAACTACTTAATAAGGAAACTGGAAAGACCACCTCCGTTTTCGAACCCAAACTTGATTTCGATATAGAGGAGATACCCTCTATTATGACAAAAATCACTGAATGTGTACAAAAGTCAAACCCCAAGGCGAAAACCTACCTAATGATACCTCCTATTCAAGACCTATACGCTTTTAATAGGAGTAGGATTGTTAGTGACTGGGGTGAATCACAAGCTGACTTTTGTGTTAGCGACCTGATACTAAATCCTGAAGTTATGAGAAGACATGCGATACATAGTTTCGACAAGTTCAACACTCTATTATCAGCCAAATATAGTTGGCCTGATAAACGGATAATTCAGGGTGAGGAAATTATGAATAAATATCACGGGAAAACTCAATTTAGTGACGTTACTCCCCATGAAAAATTCTATAAGGAGCAATCATTAACCTTAAATTCACCAGTGCTTTCCGACGGGCTTCACCCTAATAGACAATTTTTGGAAGCCATGATGGAAGGTATATCAAAGATATTTGTTTCATTGTCTGAAAAACCAAACGCCAAAAACTAGATCACAGGTACCCTATACACATGATAAATCCTATAGAGATAGTACCTATGCGAATTATCGTACTAGTCATAGTAACTATGAAACGTCGTATCCTTCCACTTCTACTTATCCTTCCACTTCTACGTATCCTTCAACTTCTGCTTATTCTTCCAATTACTATCCGGAATTCGATAAAGCTTTGGAACCGGCTCAGTGTAATACTGCGCATTCCGGTTATTATTCGGTGCCAAGTCATTCGCAATATGTTCCACCACCTCAGCAGACATCTGCTTCTGCATACGCATATAATTTTCCGTCTCAACAAAGCAACGATTATTATGGTACTGCACAAAGCTCGCCTTTTGTGTCGAGAGAACAGACCAATAGAACAAATCCTGGATGTAGTTCATGTCATAATATACCCACGCCGATGGACCAGGAGTTCAAAAGGATACAACGTCATGGTATCCGAGATCTTATGAAAAAGCTTCATTGGGATCTGTTGACCAAAGAACAACGTACTATAGCATTGCAAAATTGGATGGAAATGATGAATGATGAGGACGACTATATAAGTGGTGATTCGAATTCACAACACTAATTAAAACTTAAATATTTCATCTTAATACTTTAGTTAAAAAGGTCGTTTTTTTTTGTAACGACATAACCATAAAGTCTCTCGTTTCTAATGTGCGAGTTTTCTTCAACTTTCTTAATTTTGGAATAACATTGTTATTATATATAATTATATAAATTACTTGTTCGCGTATGGCGGCTTTCTTTGGTACATTTGCTCCGCCACCCTCCATCTTTCATATTCGGTTTGCGTTGTTTAAAAGGGGGGGTTCAATTTTAGCGTGGGGGGATGTTAGGGGGACCGTTGTCTTCCCTAAGCCCCATACTACTCAAGTCATCAAGTCAAGTAATCAAGGTTGAAATAGTATTCATTTATTTTCATTTATTGAAATCTTTAACCCATGATTCGTATTATAATCTTTTTATATATTTCTAGAGATCATATATATTTTCTATAATTTCTGCTTTTGCCATTATCTCCGAAGTCTTTAATTTTAGTAGTTAAAAGGAGATAATTCATATTTATTTGTGGCAATCACCTAAGCAGTTAGCACGCAGTTGACGATTCACGGTTGGACGATCTTAATATTTATTGGGATTATAAAGTCAGTGTTACGTATTATTTATCTTCTTAAATTCGTACTTATAAATCGCATAAATAATACCATTTAATAAATTACTTTAATTCACGAATTAATAACATGGATAATTTAATATCTTTAAAAATGTAATGTACGTACATTACAGACGTCCATATTCTGCCAGTTCTGATATTAAAGAAATAGAAGCTTTCCTGAGGATTATTTACTTGGGAATTACCTTGAAAAGTCCCCTCCTAAGAAATTACTATATAATTAAAGGGTTAGTTTTATTTGACATTTTATAACTTAGTAAAAATAAGGTAATGAAATAAACATTATTTATTTATTTCATTTCACTTTAGGGTCCCAATCCAGGGCTTGAAACATCCCATTCTTGGGCTTGTGACAAGTATTCCCATTTCTGGACTTATGACAAGTATTCCCAATCCAGGGCTTAAGACATCCCAATCCAGGGCTTGTAAGAACATCTATAGCCTGGGCTTGTGTGTGGATCTCCATCTTTTAATACATCCCAAGTTTATCCAGTATCTAATGGAATTCGCTCTGCTGGATCTTCTTCCTGACTTCTCCCATATCCTCTGCTTCTATCATCAATGAACTGCATATCACATCAATGAATCTACTTTATTAGTCTTTTGTACAGTTAATTGAAGGAATTAATTACCTTCCTAACTTATAATTTAAACAAGCTTTGTTCTGGACGTTTATGTCCCTTAATTTATAATCTCTTTGTTCTGGACGTTTATGTCCCTTAATTTATAATCTCTTTGTTCTGGACGTTTAGGTCCCTTAATATTAATCTCCTTGTTTGGACGTTTATGTCCTTTAATAATTTGTCTGAATACTCGGTGTTAGACGTTTATGTTTACACCATTTTCGTTATCATTTTGTTTTGGACGTTTATGTCCTTTAATTAATTCGTTGCACAATATTCGGTGTTAGACGTTTATGTCTACACAGTTTTTCGATTCTTTTTCCATTACGTACGAACCAGTATATTTTCTATTCGAACAATTGTCGTCATTTGTCTACTTCACAAACACTCTAATTCGTGTTTGTGTGTGTATATATGTATATATATAATTGTTCTCTATCCGGTGTTATTAAAACAGTAACAGTTAAACTACACTTTCATTTGGGTTAACCTATAAGGAATAAAATTATTGATTTATGGTTGCTGTGTTGATGAGAGGAAAAATCTACGTAGACACGATCCAAGGCTCTTCTGGTGGCAGGGTATCAGGGTCCTCCTCATATACCCACCTTTAGAGATAGCCTTATTGCTATATGAAAATGATGTGGACAACTGCCATTGGATCTTCACGTCATAGTTAATCAAACGACAAGAACGGAAGAGCTAATTCTGTGTCATCGTTTCTAAGAAAGATCGAAAAGGTAGAGTTTCACATTTGTTTTTGCTGAATTACCTTAATTTACGTTTTACTTCTGCTTATTTTGCTTAAAATTAGTTACCACGATTTTGTTAAAGATTCAACGCAGGGAAGCGTTTATTAGTCTTGCCGTTTCCGTAACATATATATATATATATATATATATATATATATATATAGTATATATATAACCTTTTTATATATATATATATATATATATAAGTATATATATATATAGGTATACAAGTGTAGAGTTAAGAAATACCGAAACTTTTCTCTAAACTTTATTATACTATTTTATTACTTTATTTTATTATTTACTTAATTTTTATTTTACTTTTGTTTATTACTTTTATATATATATATATATATATATATATGGTATATAGGTATTAGCAAACAGTAAATGAAAGTGTTTACCGATAAATGCGAAACAGTTAAACACCCAAATTAATGGAACGAAGCACAATG
>JABUQX010068298.1:27500-48438 GCA_015478945.1 Trachelipus rathkii | reverse complement strand
CTCTTTCTGTCTCTCACTCTTTATCCTTTTATCTCCCTTTGTATATGGGGACCATATACACATATGTGTTTTTTTGGCTTCAAACACGACAGTAGCTTATTGTCAAGTTAGAACGAGTGAGAAGGTTATTCTATGTCTCTTTTTTACCCCTTATCATTGACGACCACGCAACAACTCTCTAAATACGTTTTTCATTTCCTTCTTATCAATTCTGCTCATACACCCTAGCACACCCTAATTTTGTCCGATCTGAACACAATTGAAACTTCTTAGATCGTATACTTCTTATTCCAGACTCAGTAGTAAGGTCTCGGTACTTAACCATACAATAAACCACAGGTCAACAACATACCCTCTAATGTAAGACCCTAGGACACTTCAAGACTTACAAGACTTAGTCCCTTTGCATTTCACCAATCGATTTAATTGCACCATGCCACCATCCTACCACCTTTGGGCACAACTTTGCCTACTACACTCAATTTCTTGCAAAATCGTAGATTGCTCTGTTTCTGCGTCTGCACTAGTGGTCACCGGACTCTCTTGGATATTACCCTAAAATATATTTTTTTAAACCTCAGACACTTTGTTTCTTAGCCTGGACTCACCATATCTAACAAACTTTCACACAATCTGAGGAGTGCCTCACTCACAACCAAACCTTACTCCTATCTTCGTTTAACTTTTTTCAAACCCCCCTTTTTACAACCCTGCCAAAATTCTCTTTCTACCAATCCTTCTCAAACTCTCTTCAGGATTCGACCACACAGAACCAAATCATCCGCAATAATAGGTAGGCACCCCTTTTCAACTCAATCCATTCTCCAACCCTTTCAACCACCATTTCCCTTGCCATCCCACTCAAATTCTTTATAACCCCATCCATTATTACAAATAATGAACTTAACCCAAGGGAGACATAACCCACAACCCTGTCGTTTACTCCGCCTATTAATTCCTTAACCAATCAACCATTGGACAACCAATTTATTCTTATACACAACGCTTTCACTATTCGTCAACATACTTTTGATCCATTCAGGAAGCCTACCACCAAACACCATATATGCACTAACACCTTGCCATACGGCTTCCCTATTAACTCTATATACGCCTGTTGGTTATGTTAAAAACCTAAAATTAACAATTTATTTTTCTTCTCCCTTCTTTTCTCAAATCATTTGTTTCAATGTAAGATTTGATCCACACATCCTCTACCACTACCTAAACGCACCTTGTTCGCCAATCAGTTCCCTCAGTCACTCGACGGCCACTCTTTCGACCAAAAATACAGCATATACCTTCCCTACAACACTTCCTTTCGTATTCCCCATAATTTCATACAGTTCCCCTTTTCTCCCTTACCCTTATGTATAAGGGTATATTACCGCTCTCCTCCATCCCTTGGAACTATACCCCTCCATAAACGCTTTATTACAACAACTTCCAAATCCAATTCAATCACCATCTTTCGCCTCCCCGCTCTTTGATTTCATTTCACTAGTTAATTCATCATACCTGGCAGATTTACCATTCTTCAACTTTCTCACCCTTACACCCATTACCCCTCCTTACTAATTAACTCATCCCCAAATACCTATTCCTTCTTGCACCATCAAACCGGCACACATTCCTAAACACACCTCATTCATTTACCTGTTAATTATTGTGCAGAGATTTTCGAAAGTGTTTCTTCCAACAACTCCCTTCACATCCATTCATCAGTTACAAAAGCAGCATTCCCTATTCCATTATTCTAAGCAGATTCCCCTTATTCTCATTTCTTAACCTTTTCGCCGCTTCCTTCCAGAAAGCTTCCTATTCCTTGTATGTCCTCATTTCATCCTCCTTCAAACTGTTTCATTTACTCTTTGTTTCTCTACGTTATACACCTTTAAGTTATTTCTTTTTTCTCCTTATAAATTCCAAGCATTCTTTCTTTTGAATCTTCACATTTTGCTTTTAGTACATTTCCAACCACGCTCTTTTTTTACCTTTAACGCTTTCATCACCTCTTCATTTCCACCATTCGCTGTAACATGTCTTTACTTCCTTTACTTTAAGCAGAAAGCAGTAGTAGTTCTTTTGCAACTTACTAACGAATTGCTTCCTTCATTGCCCCCAGATTTGCTCAGATTCAACTTGTCACATTCAACCGTTTTACTAGCGAGCGCTCTTACAAACTTGTTCACTTCAACTTCTCACTCTTAATTTTACCTTATTCCACTCTTAATTTCACCTTCCTCTCCATCCTAAGCCCCCACTACTTAATTTTACATTAAACAACAACATAATGATCCGATAATTCCCATTCCTAAACCCCCTAACTGATTTAACACCCAATGAACTATATCCAACATCTCTTCTTTCCCATTTACATCAAAACCAATCATACTTTGCACTTCGATACCTTCACTTCCACACCAACTCTTAGTATACTTATGGATATCTTGTGTTAAAGAAAGTATTACTTACACACATTACTCTCTCTTCAGAAATCATATTCCACCTTCCTACCATTTCTATTTTTTCCCCGCACCCCAAAACCACCTGTTATACCATCCCTTTTTTGATCACCTATCCAAAACTTTTGATGATCCCCAAAACTTCAATCTGAAGCTTCCTACTCACGCCCCTTCCAAAAACATCATTCAGATTATCCCAAAAAAATCCGTACTCTCTTCAACGTTTCCTCAGATGGACCATACGTCACAACCACACAAACCTTGACCTTTTGCAAACTTAAATTTAACCATTAGAAATTCTAGGACTACAGAATCAAAGTCTACCATAGCTTCCTTACCACAGTCACTCATCAAAATTGCAAACTCCTTCTCTTCCTCTTCTCATCTCTTCCACACCAGCACGCCACACATTTCAAATCCACATCCACTTAATTTCCACCCTTTCCGTTTCATCTTTGTTTTCAGTCACAGCGAGCAATCAAATTGCACCTTTCAAATACAATCATCACCTCTCTCCTCATACTCTCAACATTTTATTCCTCTTGAACCATTCCATGTACCCATTACATTCCATACAATTTCGCCGAAAGTTTAGAAGGTCGTTTTTACGGGCTGATCACGACCTTCTCAGGCCTGCATTAGCATCCTGGCAAGAAATAGATGGTTGTAGGCAGCCAACCCAATTACCACCGCCCCTTTAGTCGACTTCTACGACCACGCAGACATACGATGGTGGGCAATTCTTTTCTCGCCCCGCATCACAGGATATGAGTAGTAGGGATGTCTGTAAGGTTTGTTATCTAGAAGTTGGGTGTGTACTTTAAATCATGTTGTATATGTATTGATACAAATGGTGGTAGTAATATGTTGCCTGGAGGATTAGGTGTGGAAAGAATATGAACGCAAAGAGAAAGGCGCACCATTAAAAATAGGGAGGGTAATTTCATCGTTTCGAGTATGCGTGTACTCTCCCTTTAAACTATACTATTATATTATATTATATATATATATTATATTATATATATATATAATATATATATATATATATTATATATAGTTATATATTATTATATATAATACTATATTATATATATTATATAAATATAAATTATATAATATTTCTTTCTTTCTTTCTTTCTTTCTCATCTTCCTTTATCCCAAGACTGATAAAGGAGCGGCATGTTCACGTATTGATGCCACGTAGCTAAATAGAAAAGACATAAAAAAGGACAGTAAAATATAGTAATGAGAAAACTATTACAAGATAAAACACTGGAACTAAAAATTAGAAACATAAAAAGCTCACCAAAGCCTTATACCACGCTACCCCTCTAACTAATGTACCTCACAATAACATGCAAGTAATATTATCAGTAAAGTATACTTACACTGCGAATATCTTCTCTCAGTCATGAAATTTACTTAAATAATCCTAGCTCCTAGAGTGCCCGTTTACACGGAACACGGCGACGAGCGGCTAACTAACTCCACTTATTTGTAAACTCTCGTCAGATGTATAAAGGGTTCATCCCTTTGGCCCAGATGGGCTCACAAAACCATACCCACCCATACAAAACCCGCGCGATTCTCTCCTATCAAGCACCTTTCTTTTCGCCTCTGTTCTGTCCAAAATAAAAAACCCCTTTTTTGTTTTTTTCCCAAAAAATCATTTCTTCTCTCAAGAGATTCGTCTTACTATACTCAATCCACTTATTTTCTTCGGTCTCCACAGGCGGTCTCGGTCTCCCAACACACTCGCCACGATACATCCGCTTAACTCAACCGAATCATTTCATTCATCCTTTTCCACATGACCAAACCATCTCAACTACTTTCATTATTCTCTCGTTTATCCCTTTCTTCACACCACACAAACTCTCTAATACGTTCATTCCTCATTTATTTAATTACTTAACTTATAAATACACACTATAAACATCTCATATCCCTACTAAGATTATGCTGTCAATACTGTTAACACAAATTATGATGCTAAATAATGTGTATGATACTAGTCATGTTTATCGCTGATCTTCTTAATTCCTGCAGACTATTAGTCTCAATTTACTTATATATCCTATACATATAAACCACTCTTTATTATTAGCAGGTTTCAACCATATTCTAACATTACCTCACTCATGCATAGATCTACCTTTATAGCCTTACACTCCTTAATTCTAAATAGTGACCCTTTACATTTACTAACTTTCTCCAATTGATTTTATATTTCATATTTCCATCGAGCCTATTATTTAGTCTATCATTCTCTAATTTCCTGATCATATAAAACTTTTTATTCATATTCATTTTAATTCATTCTGCATCATTATATATTTATTTTATCCTAGTTTCAACTCTCTCATCCTTCAATCTTATTTATTTCTCTTATAACCTCCTTATATTTTATATTAGACAACTTATGTGTCTCATTGCTGTCATATCACCTTTCTCTACTTAACTATTTTAATATATATATCTACTCAGTTCATGTAGTAACCATTTAAGTATACCTCACTTCAATCTAACCATAACATTACTTCTTTTCTACGTTTTACTTTATTCATACATATCAATCTACTCTTCCTTTTTAATACACACTTAGTGCCTAAATCTTTCATTAATCTTTACTAATTGTCTCTCCCTCAAACTCTCTTTAGATTCGCCACATCTCACAAAATACCTTATTA
Source organism: Trachelipus rathkii (assembly GCA_015478945.1). NCBI lineage: Eukaryota > Metazoa > Arthropoda > Malacostraca > Isopoda > Trachelipodidae > Trachelipus > Trachelipus rathkii. The sequence goes on along the minus strand of JABUQX010068298.1, from coordinate 43,283 downwards.
TTAATGGGATGTTCTTAAATATTTTAATGAAGTGTTATATTGCCTCCTCCACTTCTAATTCTTCCATATACTAATCAATTCTTATTATTTTTATAATCCACACATTTTTCTCCTTGTAAACTCCTCATCCTCAACATTCTTATATCTAAACCCTAATCCTCCATTATGACACCATATTTTGGATATATTTAAACCAATGCATCATCAGACAAATTTTAAATTTTAGTTTCTTCACTTTCTCACTCGATTAATCACTATCTAAACTCACAATCATATCTCATATTATTTACACAACACGATTAAAATAGGTCATCTTTACCACACGGCAATAATTTATCTTTTGGAAATACTTGTCACTTGCATCTTTTAGGTCGATTATCATTCACTTTTTGATTCATCTATATTGCGCAAGGAATATATGTAGCCTACCACCAACATCTATATATCACTAACACCTGCCCATAGAGCTTCCCTATTAACCCTATCATACGCCTGCTGCAAATCCATGAAACCAATACAATTTACTTACTTACCTCTTCTTCCCGCAACTATTGCTAACTTCTATCAATCCTTTACCAACAAGATTTTGATTTTCCTACTCACATCCCATCTTACGAGCGCTTACATGCTCTAAACGTTACATTTTTTGTGTATCCTTCAATCGAGATCATCCTGATATATAACTATTATAGCGGTTATTAATATTAAGTTATTTATATTAAATACTAATAACACAATAATTTAACTCTCTAAAATAAATTATAATAATGTGTATAAATGATTTATATTTATATATATATAATGAAATATAATATATATTAATATAGTAGAATACTAGAATATATATATAAGTAATCAAAGCAGGACTAGGTAATTAAGTATGTAAACAAACAAAGTACATATATATATATACTAATAAAAATTATTATATATCAATTTTAGAATCATTCGCTTACAAGCCTTTTTATATGTTTAATTGTAAATATCGGATTACGCTAAGTGTTTTCTAGTACGAAATGAGACTTTGGTGATTTTAGGAACTTTGTGGTATAGGTACGTTTGAGTGCTGTGTGGTGTGATTGAAAAGGGCCTAAATGAGAGAGTAAACGAGAGTTTATTGAAGATGCTGTTTATGTTCGTGTTATTGGATAATGAGATGGATTGGTTGCGATCCTCATCTCGTTTTAGCATCGGGATTTCCTAAGGGGAGCAAACTCAAGTTATCTCGGGGGGAGTGCTTTATTCATTGCTTGGGGGACATTGATGACCACATATTGGGGAGATCCCCTAAGATGATTCCAAAAGTCGTGAATTGAAGTAATCCGAGTAATATGGCAAACTGAGCGTTCCCATGTTGTTATTCGCGTAGGCAGGAAAATTATGTTAATCCTAGATTGCGAGATGGGCATAGGCTGTTAAGAAAAAAGAGAAGGTGCATAAATAGAGTGAATTTCAGAGTTGAATGGCAAAGGTTTGTGAGGGGGAGTATGGGTTGTAGGGCGCTCGCCCAAGATGTTGGCAAGCCCGCAGAGTCATTTAAATAATTTCTGATATCAACCATCTATATTTTTACCAACATGTTCGAGAGGCTATCAACTGTATTCTGTGCTAAGTTTTGCTTTGTAGATTTGAACATATGTCTTTCCTCTTTCCAATGGATAAGAGTAGGGAGTTTTTTTACTGCATCTCGCACAAGCTCTTCTGTTTAATAGGAGATGCCTTCTTTTCTCAAAGTCTGTGTGTTTAATTTTCTGTCTCTCTCTCATCTTTTGTGTTGTATACTCAATAAATATATACTCTATTTCTATTTCTATCATAATGTCATTCTTTCCTAAGGATGATTTACTTGGTGTCAAACCAACAAAAACTTCTTCCTTAGCTTGCCAGTCTCGCACAACATTAGTTGAAAATACTCTTGAAAAGGCCAATAGCCCAAAGATAAATAGATAATATATAAGACCTTAAAGAGCACTCACCCACTCCTAATTCTTAGCTCCTAGTCAAAATGTATATTTCAAGATATACTCGGAGGTTTTGAAACGGTTGAGTAACTGCATTAGGCAGAAACGTTCTCATTAAATTTTGTAATTGTAAGATTCAAGAGATGAATTAGAAGAAGAAAGAATATATAATACAGTTTTTTTTCATCCACTTGAAGATTGGAGGAGCTAATTTTCTTAACACCCCTTAACTACCTATTCTTTCTGTATTTAGACGACCTATAATATTATAATTTTTTTATAATTTCGTTTCCACATTACTGTTTTAAAAATCCACGAAGTGCTCTGTGTGATATCCAGGAGCGAGGGTGGTTCTATTATATGTAAGAGTGAACTAAACACCGTTTCATTTTCTATAGAGTAAAAATTTTAAAATTACTGTTCCTTGAAGAAAAAACACGGGCTCACTATTGACCGTTAAGGCATACTAATACCGCTTATTCCTCGCTATAGATTCTATTGCAAAATTAATGGTGATAACATGCAACACTCTCGGAGGAATGGAGACTGATTAATGTTAAACGTTCCTTATATCTCTCCTAAAACTCCACTATTGATACTACTGGATGTGCCCTCCCTATTCCAATACCCAAAAATTATTGAGTCCACTAACTCCTCAGTTGCTAAAGAAAAATGCAGTTGCTAAGAGTAACGAATTTTTGGAGAATCTTCCAGTTATTGTCATGGGAAAAATACATATTAATCACACGAAAATCAAAAATTCATTATAACTACTAGTGTGTGTAATAATTGTAATTGTTTATATTTATTCTACTGTAATCATCCATAACCTTTATAAACGGTCTTGAGTTGATTAAATATATGATAAATATAAAAACAAAATGTTGTTTGAGGAACTGGGCCATAACTCTCCAAAAGTTTGGGCCGGTCTATTATTGACAGCTTCGTTTTGCCATTATCTTCTTGCTCAATGAGTTGTTGGACTATTGTTATAGACCCTATAAGCGTGTTCTCGTACCGACGACCTATTGTGAGAATTGACAGAACAATTGCGTTATTCATTTCAGATTTCGGCATGTTTCTTATAGAATTTAGGAGTATAAAGATTGAAACAAAGCTTTTGTGAAAATACTTCAGTATTTCCTGGTAGATTTCAGTTTTGATGAATTTGTTACTTTGCAGTTGATTAAGCATCAGCCAAGTGTAGTATGTTGTTATAATTGTATAAGATATTATAAAATTTAATTGGGTGCGCAATCCATTTTAACATTAAGTAGATTAACCATTCATAGAGCAGGCACACTAGATTTTTTTAGTCTTTAATTATGTTTATATAGTGTAAGAAAAACAAATACGTTATTCAAAATTATCTTTATTTCATACTCTATTTCTACATTCATTCATAAAGTGTTACACTCCAATGAAAACTAACTTACTATCATATATATCACTATAATTAATAATATATATATGATATATTATCAGTATCATCCATTGGGTAGAGAGAGTAAGGTACAAAACTAGAGTTTTGTGTTTTGAATTTTATTCCTTATTCATATTCTCCTTGTGTTAGAGCATTAAAGAAGTGCTTCTCGTTTATGTTGAATTTCTTAACCTAATATAGGACACGGTATTAGGAGGCACTAATATGTTATCTATCTCCATCATTAATTATTAGGAATATGAGTAATTTGTGTATTGAAAAAGCTTATGACTCAGCTTTGGGTTTTTATTTCCTTTGATAATAACTGTGTTAATTTTTATAATACTTTATACATTTTAATTGCGTGTTGTCCACTTTAATAAAGTTATAATAATACACATTATCAAATCCATTTGTCTCTCTGTGTGTCACCGCTGCTCTGTATTAGATTATGGTATTGATCAATCACACGAATAGCGATTCTCAATGTCGTAACTGCTTATATGACTTATGGCTTATTCATGTCACCGCCAGGGTATGTCGACGTCATAAAAATTTTGACTTTTGCTAATCTTACGGATTTGTTTAAACCAGCCCTCTCAAATTTGATTTGTTTTACAAACATGGTAGACGACAACAGAAGAGTAACCAGAGAGCATAGCAAAAGGGTTTATATGGGGAATTATTAATTCCATTAACATCCCCATGTATATTATTATTTAAGATGAATAATGACATTTTATGAGGAGTGCTTGTTTAGAATCATCAATGCCGTATATCAAAAATCGACGTCTGGGTTATTCAAATTTCCTTTCGTATATATTACCTGGAATACCGTTATAATCTGGTGCTAGTCAAAGTTATCTAGCTATGAATGTTTCTATAAGATTGAGGAATATATAGTTTTTAGATGTTTATTTTTTGTTATAAGCGACTGAAAATAATCTCGGACAAAAATTTCCTTCTGAAAACAGGCTTCAGGGGAATACAGCTCAATACATAGTTGACAACCATCATAGTAATAGTTTTGAGATGTATAAAGTTACTGGTATCCCATTAAGGATCAGCGGACGTCGTATTTTTGTTCTAAAAGTTATTTTAGATTTGATGTGCAGCTTCCTCTATTTTAGTTAGCACAGACCTCCATTGGGCGCTCCTCAAAACTGCTTACTAACAAATTTAGAAGGAGACGTTTGGTCTCTATCTATATACTTTACGCGCCCACCCTATTTGACCCCAACACATAAGTTTGTCAACCGATAACAAAAGATATATTTACGCAGATTTTCATATGCCTCCAACAAAACAGCTATATAAACAATAACAAGGAACTGATGTAGCGGACGGCCCATGTCTTGTATTTGGGGCTCTCGTCCTAATATAAAGTCCTCACAACCAAAAAAATGCTAATATAATTTTTTTACTTGTAAATAGTTAAGTAATTAATTTGTTTATCCAACTCAATTTCAAATGTGTGTGTCTCTGTTGATTTTTCTTTGGGCTAGGTACTCATTTTTTTTCTATAACTATATTTAGTCTTTGAAGTGTGTAAAAAAAATAAATAACTATATTAAGAAAATGTCATATTCTGGGGTTCATTTATACATATAAAACTGGATAGTCTCAGAATATGTATGATTAGTTTTACTGTGTAGTGATTTTTTATAGACTAAACAAAGCTCTCATGATTCATCAGGTCGGCTTGGTTAGTATAATCCTTATTATTCTTTATTCTCAACATTTTAAATATAACATCAATAATATAAAGGTAAAGCTACGTGAAATATAGTCAAGAAAACATATAAATATTCTACCAACATAAAATAAAAGACATTGTCAATGGTATAGCGCAAGCTGTTGTTACTAATATAGTATTTAGTATTAATTTTATCAATTTTTTATAAACGAGTTATACGAATATATTTTTATTCTTTAACAAAAGTGTTATTAAAGTGCTTAATTGTATTTATTTTTCAAATGAAACATTATTTGACAACAAATTAATTTAATGGTTACATTATACATATTTATTACAATTGATAATTATTATTAGTACAAATTCAATGGTAAATGCATATAAATGTATAACTATTAAAATAGGTATATATGCCTTCTTGTTATTAGTAAAATTATTTCAGTATACAGTGAAACTGTGATAAAGATCGTAGTATAAATACTCCGTCTCACTCAATATGTATGAAAATTTAATAATTTTTTATTGATAATATTAAACTTATAACAATTTCAATCCTTTGTTACATTCTTAATTTTTTACTAAGCCAAAAAATTTCTTTTTAATCAGTCAATGCCTGTATCTCTCAGTTAAAAAGAATATTTTTGTTTCCAATTATTAACGCTTGATTGTTACTAAGTCTGTATTTATATTTAATAGTATTTATAAGGTTACACATGATATTAGTTAATATCGGAAAACACTTACACACTTTCAAAGGTAGAAGGTGATATGGCTTTTATTAATTACGTATAGCAAATTAAAAATATATAATACACAATATATAAGGAGTTACTTTATAGTTTATAGTATAATACTTTATCTCACCAAAATATCTTTATAATTTCTTCGATATATTTGTTCAATTTGAACTCAAATATGAGTTACTTTAGCCTAGATAAAGTTAAATTACTATTACTATATGTATATAATATTATATGTAACGTTTAATACGATGACATAATTTCTTTTAGCTTTATGCTCAAATAATATAATCTCGAAAAACTTTCGAAGGTTAATATTCACTATCAATTAAACACTCTATTTACTCATTACATTCACCTGTGAGAAAAAACCCATTACTTTGCTCTCACTCTATTTCAAATATAGTCGTTAAATTCATCATATATATAATTCTTTTCAAAACTCCTTAGCCAAAGCCAAAGAAAATAGCTCTCTAATACCTAATTGAAGATAAGAAACAAAACAACGCCAATGTATCTTCTTATCACATGAGCTTAGGTATTTTATACAATAAGAGAAAGTCTTAGATGCAATAGTTTAATAAGTATGTTGAGATCTAAATGTATCTGTCCACTCAAAAAATACAAAACGGTGTTATATCGGATTTAAAACAACTTACGTATTTTAAAAAAGTAAAGTGATTTATAAAATTTAGTATTCGATTGAATTAACTGCGTTCACCCAACATAATCCAAATATTTATATCATACTCATTTTTGTAGACTAATATTCGAATAATACAAACGCAGAACAAGTCAGAGAACGATAAAGTTAGAACTAAAAAATAATATTAATTTAAGGTTAAATATTCTTACATGAGCACGAGAAAGAGCACAACTTGAGCATAAGGCTATACAGAAGATAACATTTATCAAATCGAATTTAAGATTAATTATTATCGATAACATTAGATTTTTTTAGAATTATTAACAATGATATATGTATTTTGTACATTTACATCTCTCTCTAGTCATCTTTTCTCTCTTCAATACATACATACTACTCTAATCTAAATCCCATATTTTCTTCCTATTTTCTCCTTCCTGATATCATTCTTCTCATCTTAATACTTTTCTATTATTCTCTTCTCTCTCTTCATTCTATCTCATTACACCTACATTTATATTTTACTCAGCAACCTTTCAGCTTCTCTTTTAACTCTTTTCATTCTTATGCCTATGAGTTCATATTTAATCAAAAATTTGTAAAATACAAAAAACGTTTATATATCATTAGCTTATTTAAGAGTAATTCATTATCCATCCAGAATAAAAATAAAAAATTTTATTAATAAAACTTATTTACTTAATGTACTTTATTGATGAGGTACTAATTCTTCTCAGGAGTTAGTTATGCGATAAAAGAATAGGCACTTATTTAATTATTAGAGTTGGATTTCTTGAAGCGAATGTTCCTCTAAAGTGAGTGCTGAATATTTCGCCTATGCTTATATTTTGCTTGCTTAGCGAGTTTTTAATCCCAAGTTTATTTGATTCTTTTAGTTGCCAGTCTTTATTGTTTCCTGTACCGTGGTTCAGTGCGAATTCACATGTGCAATATAATATGCATTACGGTTGTCTTGTTTTTCCCAGTGGTTTTTCCGAGGTGGCACACTGAAAAAGGTTTTGATTTCTTCCATCACTGCCAAGTTTTTAAATTTTGCTGAGCTGCACAAAACGTTTCGTAAGAGGAGAGGACAGGAGTAATATTGGAGGGGCATTGTAGGTGCGGGATGGCACTCCCATGCTCTTCATATTGTTCATTGTTTCCTTTCAATGGTATAGCTTATTGTCCCATTTACATCGATACCGTTTCTACCTTGTAAATGTATATAGTAAATAAATATGGTGCCTGAGGATTCTTACAATCGCCTGTTGAGTAAACTCCTCTTAGGCTTTCTGTCCAAGCTTTTGAGAATAGTATTTCTGCCAGTTTGGACCGCCTTTGTTTGTCTTTGAAGCTGAACCTCAATCAAGCGATCAAGGAAGTAAAGTTAGGTTTTACGTCCCACTTCTTCCCCAACTATCTTCCCCTGTTTCTGGTATTTGGTGCTTCCTTCCTTTCTTCTCCTGCTTTGTTCCTTCTGGCTTCTAAGAATAGACTTCTAGAATCAAGAAACCGAGTGACAGCAACTTGTAGTAGAGAAACCATCGGCGTCGCACGCCAGCAGGCAACCCAATAAAATATTGGATACAGCGATAGCTGTATCAGGTGGCAGGTGTATATTGCTTTCCCAAACTAAGGAACCTAATGGGAGACCTGGAAAACCTTCGCTTCGTCTCTAGCTGCATCTATGATAATACTAAGAAAAGATTATTATTATTATTATTATTATTATTATTATTATTATTTATTATTATTATTATTATTATTATTATTATTATTATTATTATTATTATTATTATTATTACTATTATTATCACTACTATTACCACACACACACATTACACACATATTATTCATTATTATTATTATTATTATTATTATTATTATTATTATTATTATTATTATTATCTCGCATTTCTTTAAAGCATTTATAGTCAAATTGCTTTTCATTCTCTTTATATCGAACTATAAAAAACGAAGCAGCGATTTTATTTGAAAATTTTTGCCTATTTATTTTTAGATGACAAAATTTTTTCAACATATTTTGTAAGATTGGTATTTTTATTTTCATTTTGTTTTATATTTATAGGTCTTGTTTATTAAAATATAGGAATTTACATGAAATATATTGCATTTCTAAAATAACTAAACCCTCCAACACACACACACACACACACAAACACACACACACAATTTACACACCCACATATTTATTATTATTAAAACACATTATTACACATGCCACGGAGCATTACATGATTTTATTCCACATCATCCACATTGACCTGACCACACTGACCATATATTTTTTCATTTATTATTTTTATTATTATTATTATTATTATTATTATTATTATTATTATTATTATTATTATTATTATTATTATTATTATTATTATTATTATTATTATTATTATTTTTACATATTATTATTATTATTATTATTATTAATTAACAGAACTACTACTAATACTTCTACTAACTGTTATTATTCAAACAATTTACCTTGGAAAAGTTCAGCGTTTTAACAGGCTGTGACTAAGCGTATCAAAAAAGGTTTAGGTCAGCTGACCTTGATTTTATCAAGATTTAACAAAAGAAAATTGAGATATTTTATTTTTATAATTTTGAGCTGTAAAAGATTAATAATAAAAGGCATATTTAGAGTCTGTCTAGGACAATCTTTGCTGATCTTCATGGAGATGTACTGATTTTAAGTATATTTTTAATAAAGGTATTTTTTCGAGATTTTTTAACTTTTAACTTTTAATTTTTTTTATCGAGACAACCCATTTTTATAATATATATATATATGCAGAAAGAAAGAGAGGAGTGAGTGAGAAAGAGTGAGGAGTGAGTGAGTGAGAGGAGAAGGAGAGAATATATATATATAATGAGAGAGAGAGGAGGAGGAGAGGAGGAGAGAGAAAGAGAGAGAGAGAGAGGAGGAGAGAGAGATAGGATTGTATTTAGGATATTGCATTGGTGAATTAATGTTTAGGTTGGGTTACTTAGGTTAGGTTTTAGTTTTACGTTAGGTTAGGTTAAGGTCGGTTAGGTTAGATTAGATTAGGTTAGGTTTTGAAATAATGATGCATTTGACCAAATTTAATCATCTTACGACCACATTTTTTTTATTGATTTTCGTTCCTGGAGTAAACCTTTATAAATATAAAATAAATAATAATAATAATAATAATAATAATATTTGTATTACATATATATATATATATATATATATATATATATATATATATATATATATATATATATATATATATATATATATATATATATATATATATATTTATATAGCTTAATGCAAATTGCAACATTATATAAAATAGTCAATATTTTCATTTGCGTAAGACTTTTCAAACAAATATTTGTATTACATATGGCATATATATATATATATATATATATATATATATATATATATATATATGAGCAGGAAAAGAGTATATATATATATATATAAATATATATATATGTATATATTAGTGATGGATCGAATAATCTGAACCGCAACCGCAACCGCACATATTTTGACCACCGCCCTTGTCACTGGTCTGTACAACCGCAACTGCAACCGCAACCGCGGTTGTACTGGTTTCACAACCACAGCTTCGGTTTTCAGGAAGTTATCTGTTTTAAAAAGCTATCTTGTAAAATTGCAGGAATAAAGCAACCTCCAACATCCAAGCCAAAAACTCTGTTTAAAATCATTAATGCTCATTTAGAATCAGGTAGTGATGATGATACAGAAATAAAGCTTAATGAAAGTGTTTTGGATAAAATAGCAAAATATCAAAAAGCAAAAAAGATCGATCCCTAAAATGGTCCTCTAATGTGGTGGAGAGAGAACGAACATAACTTCAAAGAGTTAAAGATGATGACTAAAAGATATTTGTCATGCCCATCTGGTAGTATAACTTTTGAGTAGAGCTGTATTGATTTATAACGAGAAAAGGATGAGATTAACAGGATAAAATGATGAAAAATTGTTATTCCTTAAATCTAACTTGTCGCTTCTAAAACTCAATTGCAAAAACGAATAACTAAAGAACCACCTTTCGTCGAATACTTTCCGGTTTCCACAGGGCGGAGGATGGGGAAATTGCATGGTAGGGCGCATTGTGCATGGGTTCTCGTCCGCACACTGGTAACTCTTGTAAACAGAGGCTAAATTGCACATTAAACAACCAGAAATTTAGAAATTTTCAAGGTAATAATAATAATAATAATAATAATAATAATAATAATAATAATAATAATAATAATAATAATAATAATGATAATGATAATGATAATGATAATAATAATAATAATAATAATATCATAATAATAATAATACACATAATAATAATAATAATAATAATAATACACACACACACACACACAATTGGGTTACACATACACATACATACATACACATACATATTACATATTACACATTATATAATACATTACATATTACTATTACATATTACACATTACACATTATTACATTATTACTATTATTATTACACATTATTATTATTACATATTATTATTACATTATTAGTAGTAAAGTAGTAGCAGTAGTGAGACCTGTTAACCTGTTTTATTGCATCAATCGTGGCCTGCATATTCGAGCCACTCCCAGTCAAGGATCCGCAAAACCATTCGTTTTGGTGGTTGTTGGAACTTAGAATTATTCATCCCCCGCTGAATTGGCATTTTAAGTTTCTTTGACTAATTGAACGAGAACCGGAACTACATACATATTATTACATATTATTATTTATATATATATATATATATATATATATATATAATAGTGATGCAAATTTTCCTGTTTTTAATTGTTTTTTTTTGGTGTGGGAAGAAAAAAAATTTTTTTTTTTTTGAAATTTAATTTAATTTTTTTTTTTTAATTTTATTTTTATTATTTTCTACTCAAACTATTTTCATTTTTTTGACAGATTTTAAATGGTTAGGCTAGATCTTTTATTTGGGGGTTTTATTTTTACTATTAGGAGGAAAAAAAAAGATATTTAAAAATGATTTGTTTTTTAAAGAATTGGAAATGAGCATAATCTTTTTTTTTTTTCAATGAAACCGATTTTAAAGAACATTTGAAAATTTGGAAATGATTTCTTGAGTTCTTTCTTTTTAAGATGTTTTTGTTCATCTCAAATTTAAATCAGAAATAAACTAATAAGAAAATAAAAAATAAAAAAAATTCTTTTTGGTGCATTATTTTCGCAAAAAAAAATAAAATAAAAAACGTTAAAAATCATTTAAAAACAGTCGCTTCTCTCTCTCTCTCTCTCTCTCTCTCACACACACACATTGCTGTCATTGTTGCTGTTGTTTGGCTGTCACACACACACACACACATACATACACATATTTGTATAACATCCCTCTGCTACATACTAGAGATACAAATTAGTATTACATACATACACATACATACATACATACACATATATATATATTATTGTTACATACATGCATACATACATATGCATACAATATATACATATACATGCACATACATATAACATACATATATTACACATACATATATGTTGTTTTATTATTATTACACATACATACATACATATTACTCATACACACACAGAGTTACATATTACACATATGTATATTGTTACACATATACATATATTATTGCTGTTACATACATATGCTGCTGATATTGGCCATACTATTACATACATACATATTATTATTACATGATATTGTTACAGGTTATTACACATATACATATGACATATTATTGACATGATAATATACAAATGCAGAAGAAAGACATATGTTATTGATATTATTACACATACATACATATATACATATATATATAAAGGCATATTACATATGTTGAAACATCCTCACCTATTATTATTATTATGACAGTGACAGTGATATATATATACATATACATATATTATATACATACATACATACATATACATACTGTTATTATTAAAATATATATATATGGTTATTATTATTATACATATTATACATATATATTATTGCTATTATTATTACATATATATATATATATATATATATATATATATATATATATACATATCGTCAATGAGATATTTTTAGAATGCAATAAAATATTAAAAATAATGAGATGTAATTTGATTACAGATATTATTTAAATTAAATATTTATTATTAAATACAATGAATATAAAAATAGTCTCCTTTGTTATAGCAAAAAAAAAGTAAAAAAGAAATAATAATAGTAATAATATTTTGAGTAAACTATTTAATTGGGACAAGAAAAAAGTTTTGGCGAGGGAAAAAAAACCCTTGAAAAAGAACGTAGGCAGTGACATTATTTAATTTTACTTTTGTTATATATATATATATATATATATACACATATATATATATATATATCTATATGAGAGAGAAAGAATGTTCCAGTAGGTGTATCCTGAGAAAGTGCATATATATATATATATATATATATGGCTCGCACACACACACACACACACACACATTATTCTTTATTAATATTAAAAGAAAGAAAACATATTATTATTAATACATATCTCCATTATTATTATTTTTATATACAATATACATATATATTATAGAGGTAGAGAGGTTACATATATATGACATATATATATATATATATTTATATATACCATATATATATATATATATATATATATATATATATATATATATATATATATATATATATATATATATATATATATATATATATATATTATTCCAATATTTAACAAGTTACATAATATAATAATATTAATAATACACAAGTATTATTAAAATTAAATGGATTTTAGCATGTATTCAAGTGGGAATTCCTTGTAGAATAAATATTTCAAAATAAAAAGCGTTAAGACTGATGGAAAATATGTCTATATACATGAAAATAAATAGGTAAATAATATCGATATTATAGGAATAAATAATTTCGATATTAAAAGAATAAATAATATCGATATTATAAGAATATCAAATTATCAAGTGATATCAATTGATCTTTTAATATTTTACTGAAAACATTTTGGTAATGAAAGCATCGATAAAAATGTCTAAAAAAAGAAGATGAATTGTTTATTCAATATAAATTTAATACAAAAAATATATATCGATATATGAATGAATATATCGATATATATAATGTATATCGAAATGTTAAGAAATTGATATTTTTTTCTCACGATAAGTGTCCAACATATTCACCATGAAAAATATATATCGATAAATCATAAGAATAATATATCACATGTATAAATATATCGATATATAAAGAATATTGATGCATCGATATTCTAATAAATATATCTATATGGCTGAAACATTAGTCTAATAACTAAGTCATCATATTTTTCATAAAATAAAAAAATTAAGTTGAAAAATGAATTTATATATGTATATAAATGTATCAAAACATTAAGATATTATATGTATAAATATATCGACAATTAAGAACTCTAATATATCAATATATAAATAAATATATCGATATTTCGAGAACATCGAAGTCATCTTATATTTTTCCATACCATAAGGAATACAAAAGTTGAAAAATGTATTTGACTGAGGGCGGCTTTTATAAAGCATGACTCGCAGCAATGACTCATCGGGAAATCAATGGCAAAAAATTATGAAATACGAGATTAATCATTCAACAGTTTTTATCTCGTCATTTCGTGTTTCTGATAATGAGTTTTAATAAGTTAATGATAAATTCTTGCTTCATACAGTAATAAATAGCTAATTCATTCGCATAGAAACACACAGACCGAGCGAGCGAGCGCGCGCGCACACACACACACAAATATATATATATATATATATATATATATATATATATATATATATATATATATATATATATATATTATATATATATATATATACATATTACATATATATATAATATATATTATTACATGAGCATATTATGTGTATGAGTATTACCATATAGATGATATGGATATGAGATATGATATATATATTGGTTGTTATTGGAGTACATATATATTGGTTATTATATATATATATATGCATACACATTAGTTGTTATGCTAAATGAGCATATTCATGTGTAAGGAGTAATACCATATCATATATATATATATTAGTATAAAGAAAGTTCCAAATTGTTATTATATATATAAAAATATATTTATATATATATTATATTATTATATATATTATATATATATATATATATATACATATATATATATATATTATTACATATAGTTATATTAGGAATTAAAACTTATATTAAATTATATGTATGAGCATAATTCTATATATATTACAGATATATATATTACATATTATTATAAGAAGATATAGTATATATATATATAACATATACATATTATTATTATTATGTATCATTATATTATATATATATTATTATTATATATATTATTATATATATATATATATTATTACATATTATATACATACATATTATATTATATATATTATTATTATTATTATATATATATATATATATATATATATATATATTATATATATATTTTTATTATATATATATATATTATTATATTATATTTTTATATTTTTATTATATAATATATTTATTATATTGCTATATTATATATTATTATTACATATTAATATTACATATATATATATATATTATATTACATATATATATGATGCATGATATATATTTTACCAAATTTTGTAATATTATTGATAGATTTAATTATAATTGATTAACGTTTAGTCAATACTAAATATATTATTACTGTCCTTATGTTTTTTGAAGTCGGTAAAAACTGCAGACTAATAACAAAAAAATTTATGATCTTGGATATAAAATATATAAAAAAAATATTAATAAAAAATATTAAAATCAAGGTAAACTATTTCCAGTCATCTATTTATAGACTTTACGTTAGTTATCTTGCGTTAGGTAAAATTTTTAATTTAAAAAAAGGTAGATCAGACTTCCTGGAATATTTAGCGGATTTCTCGTTAAAAACAAAAGCAAATTTAAAAAAAAGATCTTCCGTATTAGGAAAAGAGAGCCTTGCTTGGCAAATTATGACGAAAAGAGCAAAAAGTATTCTATTTTGGGGGAAGAGAGACAAATAATGATGAAAGCAAAAGGTTTTATTATTTAACAGAAAGATTCCTTCACTTGACAGATTATGACGAAAGCAAAAGGTCTAATATTTTAAAAAAAGAGAGCTTCACTTAAATTATGACGATAGAAAAAGAATTTTACCTGACAAAATATGACTAAAGTCAAGCAAAGGT
>JABUQX010068298.1:5000-7500 GCA_015478945.1 Trachelipus rathkii | reverse complement strand
CCATTGTTTATCTACATATTTTATGTCCTCTAGTTAGTGAACTTCCATTTAACAGGTTTCTTGTTCATCTATTTTTTGTTCATGTTTTCATCCAGTATACTTTTATCTAATATTTTATAGCTTACGTGTTGTTGCACATTTCAGAATGGCCAACTTTTAAACTCGAATATTTACAATAAGTCAAATTCTTTAAAGCAGGTTGCAGAACTGGTAATCTTTTTTTTGCCGATTTCATTGTTTTGAAATAACAGGATGGAACTTTTAAAATCATGTTGTTCCGGTTTCGGTTTCGGCTCCGGCTCCTGCTCCGGCTCCCGGCCTCCGGCTCCGGCTCCGGCTCCGGCTCCGGCTCCGGCTCCGCTTCCGGGCTTCCGGCTCATTCCAAAAACTTGCACATCATCATCATCCTGTTTTTTGAACCTTATTTAGTAAGATCATGTAAGATTTTATTGAATAGAATAGAATAGACATTCTTTATACTTTTAGACATTAAATTTCACGTCTGACCTTAATTTGTTTCCAAAGCAAATTGTTTTAATATTCAAGGTCTGAAACTTTAATGGTTTATCACATTTCTATGTTTATTTTACTTATCGCTTCTAATTATTTTTCTTATCAAACAACTTCAACCCTTTCTTCTATCAAGTGAATAAAATATGAACATTTTTGTTTTATTTTTCATGGGAAAAAGCACTTTGGTATTATCAGCTTTCAGACTGTTTAAGTTGAAAATTTTGATAAATTTTTTCACTTTGTTTTTATAAATTATTAAAGAAAGTTTATTTTTCACTTTCCATTTTAGCGTTTATCAAATCCATTAAAATGCCATAAGTATATGGTGCCAAACAAGTAAAATGCCATAAATATATGATGCCAAACACGTAAATTTTTAAAGAAACACCATATAAAGATTTTTTTCGATTTTATTTTCTATTATGGTTAAAATATTTTTTTTTCAGTTTCTTTTCTCTTACTTTTCTAAGACTTTATAATCTTTTCAAAATAACTCCAAATTTTCTTTCCTTTACCTGTTGATCGGTTTATCATATATATATAAAATTATATATATATATATATATATATATATATATATTATATATATATATATATATATATATATATATATATATATATATATATATATATATATATATATATATATTATAAATAATTATTGTCTACATGTATTTTAAATAAATTTTCTCAATTAATTATATTTCAAAAGAACATCAAGTCCTTAAGTCCATATTATTGAACTTGGCGGGAACAAATTTCGCTAAATATTTGCAATTGAAATCACTTAGAATTTTGGGAAGATGCAATTTACTAAAATTTTAGTTGACAATTTTTAGTCGACACATTAGAAGACTCTTTCGACTGTAAGGAAGGTAAATATGCCTTCCGTCCTATAATTAATAGATTCTTTCTAATTATATTTCCATTCTTCAACGTATTATTTTTCTCAATCGAAATTCTGTGAATCCCATTAGATCATGCCTAATAACTAATAAAACCTTAGAAACTAAATAAACTGAAAAACAAGGAAGCAAGTGATAGGTAAGAGTAGCCACAGCCAAGATCACCTATAGTTTATTATATAATTAAGCTAAATAATATAAATGGCATTACTAATACTTAATCACTTTAATATATATATACTATATATATATATATAGTATTATATATATATAAATATATATATATACTATAATACATTATATATAGTATATATATCATATCTCTATATAGGTCGTGATATATATATAAAGCGCCGAAATTATATTTAGATAGATGCGCAAACAGAGCAAAATTATGTTAGAATAGATGATCGCAAATTTGCGCTTTGCGGCTCTAAAAAAAGGTTGTTGAGCGCAATGCATAAAGCGCACATTTTTAGAAATTTCGCGCAAACGCAAAAGCGCAACATTTCTTTACGCTAAAGCGCAAATTGCGGCTTTCATTTGCGCTTATGGGCCCCCCACCTCTGATATAATATACTATATATCATATATATACTATATATATATATATATATTATACTATATTATATATATATATATATTAATATAGTATATATATATATATAGTATATATACTATATATTGATACTATAGTACATACATATATATATATATATTATATATATATATATATATATATATATATATATAATATATATTATTATATATATATATATAATATATATTATATATATATATATATATATATATATATATACTTATATATATGTATATATATATATATATATATATATATATATATAGTATATATATATCATCCTTCTTCTATCCATCTCCCTGACCCTAGTTTTCACGCACTATGCTAATCATCCCATTCACGTACTGCAAACGGAAAAAGTACGAAAACTATTTCTTTATTTAGTCATTTTTCCTAAGAATTTTACACATTTAAACGCGCAGTTGATTTTTATCAGTAGCGAACAGACTTTAATTTCGAATAATGGTCTGCCTTTTCATCT
>JABUQX010068297.1:10000-32594 GCA_015478945.1 Trachelipus rathkii | reverse complement strand
CCACTCTTCTGTT
The DNA here is from genome assembly GCA_015478945.1 of Trachelipus rathkii. NCBI lineage: Eukaryota > Metazoa > Arthropoda > Malacostraca > Isopoda > Trachelipodidae > Trachelipus > Trachelipus rathkii. Next base: position 32,581 of record JABUQX010068297.1, on the reverse strand, counting down.
ATCTCCCGCATCGATCTGCATATAGCAGAGCATTTGCCCTCCATTTTATTCTCCTTGCAATTATATATATATATATATATTATATATATATATATATATATTATATTATATTATATTTATATATATATATATATATTATATATATATTATTATATATTATATTATACTATATATATATATATAGTTATTGATTTTTTTTTTTTTTTTTTTTTTTACAGTTATTTATTACACTCACGGGGCAAAGCCCTATTCAAGGAGGGGGTGTTTACACTCAACAAAATTTTCAACTAACGCAAAATTACGCAGATTGAGCACAGACGCAGGCGTGTAAAAGTGAGGGAGATTAAATTGAGTAGGAAACACAAGATGAAGGAAGAGAATTCCACCGAACAGATGTGGCAGAAAGGAAGCACCCCCGCAGCGAACTAGTCTGGAGTGCTAAAAGATCAACACAAAACTCATGTGGCGACACAGCACCCCTTGTGCGTGCTAGGAGGGCGTCTTAAAGGGGGCGGCACGCGAGTTGAAAGCTCCCTCGAGCACCTGCCGTACGGTACCTATATGAAAAGTGATAAAAGCACAGTAAATAAGCAAAGATGGAGGGTCAAGTGAACTAGAAAGACAGGACAGTTTATAAGTCTTATTAGGCCTTTTGACTCGACCCTATCAAAGCCGGGTGAAACCTGGCCCCTCCCACGCACTATGAGCACGCACGTACTTCCATCACAAGGGCTGGATGAGACCTTGTATAACTGGAAGGTACCTGACTGTTGCAACGCGAAAAAAAGTCACGCCAGTCCTCAACACCACCGAACTCCCGAGTTCTTCGAAGGCCGCCCTCACACAACCATTGTGGCATGTGAGCGGTGTGCCAAGACACTTTATCTTGTTTCCTATCGTCCTAAGGCCAAGGATGTTTATATTGTCAAAGTGAGAGAGAGAGAAGCGTCGAAAGAGATAGCGAAGTTAGAAAGGTGTCTTAGAGAAGGGAGATTTGTAGAAGTTGGTTTTTAAAGAATTAAATTTCACAAGGTTGCGACGACCCCACCGGGAAATTCTATCCAATCAGCGAGAATGAGTCGGAAAGATTAAGACGAGAGGCAATTCTAGAAGTAAAAGAACGGAGCAGAATTGAAATGAGTTGAAGAATGAAGGTCGAGTCATCGGTATGAGTGGATAGAGTTAGATGTGCAGAACGAGAAGATCATAATGAAAAGTAAGAATAAAGTAGGAGATAAGGACAGAACCCTGAGGAACACCCTATTGGACAGAAAAGGAAGAAGTAGTCGCCCATCATACACAGCCGACTATTGAGCGATTTTGAAAGGAAAGCTAACATACAGTAAGCAAAGAGAAGGAGGGAAATCAAAGGAAGGGAGCTTAGGAGACAGCAGTGACGCGCTGCCTACCCGGTCAAATGCTTGGATATGTCAAGCGCCACCAGCGGAAAACCATACGTAGTTCCTAAGGGTGGAAAAACCATAAATCTGTAGATAGGAAAGTATATCATATCGCAGTAGACCTCGAGCGCCGAAAGCCGTACTGGCGTCGGAAAGAAGGGAATGAGATTCCAGATGGTCTAAAGAAGATGAGAGTTGAAAGGGTTTCAAAGAATCTTAGATAGAATTACAAGTTAGAGCTATAGGGGCGATAGTTAGAAGGATCAGAGCGGCTTCCTTTTTTCGGAATAGGTTGGACATTATGCGCGCTGTCCAACACTGAGGGAAAGTGACTAGTTTGAGGCATAGAGAATTATAGTTGAACGAGAAGGCGCCAGACGGAGCACACTCCCTTCAAAACTCAAAATTCAAAACGCGGGCCACCCGCCTTCCTTAACGTTCATAGATTCAGGAGCCCATGCACCCGATCAAATGTAATGCAGGCAAAGGCTTAGGGCACCTGAGAGGAGAAGGAGGAGGAAGTAGGAATGCCAGGAATTCGTCAGGGGGTTTAGTTAGAGGAAAATAGGTGGCCGGAAAGATTGGCCTTGTCAGTTGGAGTATTAGCAACAGAACCAATCAGATCGAATAAGAGGAGGAAAGTTAGACAGATTTACAGAAGTTGGTTGAGATGTTTTTGGTAAGAGACAGAAAGATTTATCAGTAGAGAACCAAGGAGGTTAGCGCACTTTCGTGTGATGAAAGCTCGCTTTGCTCGTCACAGAGTATCCCTGCAACGATTTCTTAGCTGAAATGAAAATTAGCGAGAGTGATTTTAGAACGAGAATTTTTCCCCCCCGATACGCATTGTCTCTCTAGCCTGGATGGCCAGAGAGCAATTACGATCGAACCATGGATTATGAGGAGAGAAAATTTAGTTGAAGAAAGGAATAAACCTGCTCATTCCCATCAACGATTACAACTCCCACTTTATCGGCAGAAGTCGAACCGTCACCAGAGACAAAGCAGTCATTCCAATTTATAGTTAGCGTAGAAGCAACGTAAGGCCCCTCCCAAATCGGCCCGATCAAGTGCCAGAAAAAAAACGCCAGGGCAGGATGGAGCTGGTTGAGAGAAAGTATTAAAATTTAAGAGATATAAGGTTGTGGTCAGATTTACCAATAGGAGCGAAGGTGGTGTATGTATAGAGAGAAGCACTAGTGGTGAAACATAGGTCAAGTCTGTTTAAGAATTGTTAGGACGATCGGGAATGTGTGTTGGTTCTTTTAATTAGGTGCTCCAGATCCGTTAAGATATGCTGAATGATTCGAGCCTCCTCCCCACACTTAAGATCAGTATGAGAGGGATCCCAACCATTCAGTGTTGTGTACATTGAAATCCCTAGATAGAGGACCTCAGTATTTGGATGAGAAATTATAACAGTCTCGTGGAAGAAGAGTAAGATAGGTCATAAAAAAGGCGTGAAAAATCTGTTCTATTAGGAGAACAGTAGCAGAAGCACAAGATTATTGTAGTAGAAGGTAGAAAGATTTTAAGCCACAGAACATCGAAATTAGGTGATTCGAGATCCACGAGACGTGTTACAGGCAGTGTTAATGTTAACATAGGTACATTTACTCCACCTTTAGACGGAAATTATTGAAATAAGTTATAGTTGGATACGTTAAACGAGTTAGAGGATGAATTCTAGCCATCTGAGTCTCAGACAAGGCAAAGATTAGGGCTAGAGTTAGAGAATGATGTATTCAAACGGAAGCGAGTTGGAATTTAGAGCCACGGATGTTATGTGAAGCCTCATTAGAAAGCCGCATCTCTAGCAAATTCTGCCATCTCAACACACACCACACACACACACACACAACACGCACACACACACACACCACACGCACACGCCGACACACACAAAACACAAGAAACAAAAGCCAAAAAACAAAAGGAAATAATCGGGATTAAAATTCATCAAACGCTAAAACCTAGGTTAAAAAGTTTAATGTGCTTAAAATTAATTAAAATCAGATTTCTGTATAATAAATAAAAAAAAAAACACTCCAAACCTTACGTAACCTTCCCAGTTTACCCTACTAAAAAATTCGCAACCCTAGGCCCAAAAATAAAAAAAAAAAAAAAAAAAAAACGACAAAGAAAAGGAAAAAAAAAATTATAAACGTAGAACAAGCGGGAATAAATCATCAAAAACCAAACATTTTAAACAAGTAAATGTGCTTAAAAATTAATTAAAAATCAGATTTGTATAATGAAATTAAAAAAAAATAAAACTCAAAACTTATATAAGCCCTCCCAGTTTACCCTACTAAAAATTCGCAACCCCCCAAAAAAAAACGTAAAAAGAAAAGGAAAAAAAAATTAAACGAACTTGATTAAAAAACTCCACGTGCAAAACATTCACTGTTAATGAATATGATTAATAAAAAAACTGTAATTAAAACAAAGACAAGATTGAAACACACACTTTCACTAAACACAGCTGATTACAAAATAATAACAACAATAAATAAATATAAATATAAAACTATCCGTTGAAAATGTCCGTAGTATACGTTCTGCACTTACAAAAACGACCAACGACCTTATATAATATATATATATATATAATATATATACTATATATATTATTTATACTAGTACTAATATATATATATATATATAATATATAATATATAATAATATTATATTATATATATAATATATATTATATATTATATATATATATATATATATATATATTATATATATATATATTATTATATATATTACTTGACTATATACTATATATTATATATATATATATATATATTATATATTATATATATATATATATTATATATATATATATATATATAGATACTATTATATATATATATATTATATATATATATATATATATATAATATAATTATATATAGTATATAAATATATATATATATATATATATATATAGTTATAATATATATAATATATATTTATATTATATATATATATAATATATATATATATTTTCATATATATATATATATATATATTATGGTTTAAGTTTTACTTTAACATTGAAACAAATTCACGCTGTTGATCAGTTATGATTCTTCTTGAACGAGGAAGCAGTTTGTGCTTTGGAATCTTATCAGGGTCTAATCTTTCTACAACTTCAACAACGCGTTCCTCATTCCTCTATTATTTCTACATCGCTGAATGATTTGCCTTTTCCCTTTTTTCCAAGTATATACGGTAAACTATACGCTACTTTTATTGGTTGCTACAATTATTATTTATTGGCCTTAACACTGTTAAAATAAACACCTATTGCTTTTGCTTTTCACATTTCAATTTGTGCAATGCATCCTTTCAAGAGACTATTTCTAATTTGACATCTTTTTGATTTTTACGAGTGGCATATTGTTGATGAGCATTGAATTCATTTATTGTTATTATAGTATCACAAACATTTTAGTTTTAGCTGCAACAAGATAATTGCATTTCCTAATTATCTTTAAACCGGCTTTTCTTTTTAATATTTTTGTGGCATGGAGAAAGTGAAAATAAATTGATATTTTTTGGAAGGTTCACTTTAAGATAAGTGAAAATAATAATGAATTTTTGGAACGCCTTTTTAATAGAACTCATTCAAAAGGTCACATGTGGCATCAAGCCCTTAGGTTCCCCATCCCTGCCCTAGGGCATGTTTGACAACGCACGTTTTGGTTAACTATTATACTAGTCCTCGTCTTAGGTGACATGGTGCTCAGACCTTCTACACTGCTGTCTTCACCATCCTACAATTTTCATTTTCTAATGCTACTATATAAGTCTTCGAACCCAGGGCGTCGAAGTGACGTCATAGCCACTCCCATCGTGATATATATATATATATATATATATATAATATATATATATATTAATATATATATATATATTTATATATATATATATATATATATATATATATATATATAATATATATATATATATATATATATATAGTATATATTATTAATTAAATATTTTAATTAATATATATATATATAGATATATATATATATATATATATATTATATATATTATAATTATAATATATATAATATATATATATATATATAGTATATAATATATATATATATATTATATATATATATATATATATATGCTGGTGGACAAGTAAAAAGGCTCAGAAAATTCCAGACTTAAGGAAACCAGTTTCATAACTGAATATAATAATCAAAGATAGATTTGTCACAAAACAAAGGGTTTGATAGCGTGTTCAAAAGGTTTTGGGGAAAATAGAAGAAATTTGTTTTAGTGAAGTTATTTTGTTTCACCCTATAGTTATTTAGGGTGCTTTTCCATATTTGAAAATAAGAATCATGTTGGAAATGAAAATGTTCCACTACACTATACAAAGTTTGAGAGGATATGGAAAAAATAGAAAAACAATGTTCATCTTAACTGTTTAGTGGAGCTCTTTCTCAAATGACTTTAATTGTTCACATAAAGTAAAGTAAATAATAAGTTAATAAAATACAGTAATTGATTTTCATATTTTAAGAAAAATTGCAGAAAAATATGGCAGTAAAAAAATTTCATACTTTAGAAACGTCAGGACTTCCCATTCTTTGTTGTTAGCCCATTTCGATGTAGTGTATAAATGTTAGCCAAACGTACTAAAACACTCTTTCAATTGAAGATGGTGTGCTACCAAGAAATTTAGCTGTTAAATTAAGAACGGAAACTGCCACAACTGGTTTTTCACATTGTAAAGGTGAACCCTCTTTTGGTAATTGCTCCATCACGAAAATGCTTATCATTTTCAGAGTTAATTGAATTGGTTTATATGCTGATCGAATCTTGCCTTCTATTTTGGTCGAGATCCTTTACCTATACTGGCTACGATGTTGTTAAAACATGTCAAAATCATAATCATCATTTCGATTTACTTTCATCTTCATTGTAAATTGTAACTCACTTTCACTGCTACTATGAACTCGCATCAGGCATGTCTTTCGTGTCCTTCAGTTTGCTTATGTTTTTTAAATTTTTCATTTGTTACAACTTTTAAAAGTGTTTTCTGACTTTCCCGAACAGCATCATTTGCTTTGCATCTTGGATCTGAAAGTGTTAAAATTTTATTACAATTTATTAGATATCTTCTTAAGCACGGTCTTCTAAAATGCACTCATCGTGGTTCCTAAAGCTTAAAATGTTGAATCTTTTGTTTCTAAAACTGTTCATAACAGTTTTAGAAATTGAAATTGCTGTAGAATATCGGAAACCAAGCCATCATCTACACTTAGCCGAACAGTAGTGTTTTGAACAACCTTAAAGTAGCACAGACAATTTTGCAATAAAACTCCAAATATTTGTATTCGTGGATGATAAAGTAGGCGACTCTTCCCATTAGAATTTTTCTCATTCTAAATTCTTTCTGGCATTATCTAAAAACTTTTCCCTTTGATTTGAGGATTATATATATATATATAGCTAATATATATATATATATATATATATAATAGTATGATTATATTATATAGCCTCATAATTTATATATATAGTAAATATATATATATATTATAGTATTATATATATAAATATATATATTATATGTCCAACTCATGGCAAAAATTGTAAGTTGGTTTTTTCGTGTTTTGCGAGCAGATCCCTATATAGGGATATGAGATTTAAAAATCCCACATTTTAAACGGTCTTTATTCAATTTGAGTAATAAAGGTTTGCCTGCCTGTTGGATACTTCTTAAAAAAAAAAGAAAAAAAAAAAGTCGTTACATAAGGTGTATTAAACAGGTAGTGAATGGCGGGGTTTTGTGAGGGTGGGTATTTTTGTGGTCTTTGCCCATGGGATGAGCCCCACATTTACAGATACCACAGTGAGGGTCCGTCGAAGGCTCGTGAAGCCTCGGGATAGATTTTTCTGAATGCGACTGTTTCTCACTGAGGGTATGAAGGGGACGGGGAAAGGTGGGCTTCTTGTTCGATTTGCGTCATATTCGACTACTTTTCTGTTCCGATGTATGGCTACGCACCTCACCACCACCTTGGGGAAAGGAAGGTTTAATATATGATAATTATATATATATATTATTATAATAATATATATATATATAATATATATATTATATATATATATATATATAGAAACGACATTCGTGTGCTTGCTTGTTAAGAGGTAAAGAAGATGGAGCTTCAACATCGAGTGAAAAAATTCCTTCAGCTTTTGGTGATGACGAGTCTTCTGGTACTTCTTCGAGTAAACCTACCTCAAATATTACACATTTAATTAGGAAAAAGGTAAGTTTTTTTTTTATATACTTGCGAATACTATTAACCTAATGACAAAATTTAACTTTTATAGCATTCTTGACATCGCTACCTTTTGGAGCATTACGACGTCTGGTCTATCATGGTGTATATGCATTTTTACTTTACATACATTCTCCTCTTACATAGTTAAATGTTTTTTTCTCCTGTGTTCTGGAACCTCAATCCCTGCCAATAACTTCAGTTGGCATATTATTCATTCTGATTTAAAACTTTTTATTGGATCAGTTTATTTGTAGTCAGTCATTGGCATATGCTCTTGATATTTTTGACCGATTGTTAAAGGAAAATAGTTGCACATAATATAACTTTTAATAGAAAAAATTATTAGTTTTTTTTTTTTAACTATTTTCTTTTGTGAATTATTCCTCATACTTTTATTTTTAAGTTCGGTTGTCTACAATTTATATTAAGCAAGTACATGGGAACATATCTTTTTATTCTTATATCCTAAGATAATAACAATGCTCCTGCTCTTAGATAAGGAATTGGAAAAATATTAACTGAGAAGGAACTTTTAACTTATTTGAACTCCATTTTCTCACCCAAATTAATAGGTTACACCCACATGAGCATTGTTACTAATGTGAAATTATAATGATGAGTGTTTTACTTTGGGCTGCTCCGAGATGTAGTAGTATCAGGATATCACCTGAATTGACAGCTTTATTTAAGGCATCACATAAAAAAATATATGTATTTGTTCCATGCTACATTGGGTAAAAGAATTTTTTTCTCAATCAAAACCAGATGTTCTGATTTCGATGACAAAATGCCAATTTGCTGCGAACTTATTTTGAGATTATCAAGATTTAAATTGATGTATGAAATTTTAATTTCATTCATCAATCCTTTAATCACTGAATGCGACAATTAATATATAAACAAATTTGTAATTATAGTAGTGGTTGCCAAGGGATCATAATACTAAATAAATATCAAAACCTACTTGGGTCAATCCAATTGAAGTAGTCCAATGCTGGTTGCTGGAACATTTTCAAAATTATATTTGCCATACTATTAAATATTAATATAACCTTATATTTGACATTTCAAGCTCTAATCCTCACCCCCCCCCCTCCCCACCAAAAAATTGTATTCGCACTGCTTCAGCAGGGTGGCCATTTTTTTTTGAGTGGCATTTATAGGAGTTAGCTTCAGTTGGTAATAAAAACTCACAATAAAAAATAAAATAAAATAAAATTGCAATGGTTTTGTAATGGAGAGAAATTGTTTGGTAATATTTTAATTAATATACACTAAGTTACACATTATTTAGGTTAACATTTACTATACCCATAATAATAATAATGCATTTGTTGATTATTGAGATTTAAAAGATTCATTGTTAAATGTACTCTTAAACATAATTAATATAAAACATCAAGCAAATGAAATAAAAATATGAAAACATTTCTACCTTCTACCTTTTATTAAAATATTACAATAATATTACTTATTATTCTCTTATCATTATTTATATTATTGTATAACATCTAAAAAGTACGCAAAAAAAGTATCTTTTTGTGTGTGTTTACTCTGATGAGCTTAGCACCTTTTCAGCTCCCAGTTTGCTTGTTTATACCATCCACAACAAATTGTTTCGAAGTTTACCCAGAGTTTGCAGGACTGCAACAAATGTCACAAAAAAAAAAATTATTCGATTCTTCTTGCACATAATACACCCCTAAGATTATTCATCTAAATAGACTGCACCTAAGACCTCTACTTTTTATTCCACTCCATAGTTTTGCTGCAATACATTAACAACGGTAACACTGGATTTTGCGCACCACTCGCCAAGAGTCATTTTTGTTGCACCGCACCGCTATAATCATGCAGAACCCTAGCGCAGCGCACTCAAGACTTAGTTAGTCCCTTTGCCAAAGATTTAATTGCACCAACCACTTCCCTACTATACTCTGCATCATCAGTTCCCTTTTTATCCAACATATAGCCTAAATATTTGAACTCTGATACTTGTTCCAATTGCTTACCCTCCAACATTATATCACACCTCGGACTCTCATCACTCACTTCCCTTATGTACACTTGCTATCAAACCCTTCCAAGAATTCTCTCAAACTGAAATAATTATTTCATATATTCTAAGTGGAAAATATTTAGACTTACTTAAAATTTGTATAATAAAATAGGTAACGACTAATAATTCTCAACGATCTGGAACAGTTAATTAAAGAACCTACACACATACCAGATCGTCCTAACCAATTCTTGAACACGCTTGATTTAGTTTGTCCACTACTCCTCCCCCGATATATTAACACCATTTTTCCCTCCTATCGGTAAATGTACACCAATCTGTAGCTCTTAATATATATCTCCAGAGGCTCACCATGCCCAAACGTAATTTCTGGCACTTTAATGGGGCTAATTGCGTCGTTCTTTGCAAACTAAGCTTGGAGTGAATCTTGCTTGACTCGGAGGACCCTTCGGTCACCGCTGAAAAGGGTAATCGTTGAGGGTATGAGTGTATGAAGCGGGTCATTCCATTTCAAACTAAATCTTTTTCTCCACAAAATCCATGGTTCGATGGGAATGTTCTCGCTCCATTCAGGAGAGAGGCATTGCTTACTCTGAATCTCCTATCATTCTTACTAATTTCCATTCTGCTTCGGATCGTTGCATTATATTATTATTCGACAGGTAAGCCCGTTTCACTTAAAGTATATCTATTCAACCTACTTGGCTCTCCACTGATAAAAATTTCTGCGCTTTCTGCCAAATACATCTCGGAATAATTTTGAAATCGCTTTCCTCCACTTTATTCCGCTTTCTTACGGTTCTGTAAGCTAACTCTCCTTCTGAAAAGGCTAATCTCTTCGGCCTCATTTTTCATCTAATTCTACCCTGGACGATTCGGCATCCCTCCTCCTTGCTTTTCCTCTCAGGTTACATGTTACTTCCCGTGATTACGCTTTCTGGGTGCATGGGATTCTGAAGATCTATGAGTGTCGAGGAAGGACTAGTGCCGGATGGCATTCCCTCCCACGTGTCTTGAGGGAGTGTGCGTGCGAGCTGGCGCCCTTCAACTATATTTTCTATGCCTTAATACTAGTGCATTTCCTCAGGCTGGAAGCGCGCATATGTCCAACCAATCCCGAAAAAGTGGCAGGCCGCTCTTCAACTAATCGTCCTAATAGCTCTCACTTTTTATTCTATTATTGAAACTCTTCTTAACTCTCATTTCCATGGATCATCTGGAGTTCTCATTCCCTTCTTTCAGATCATCAAGTATGGCTTTCGACGCCGATGTCAACTGAGTGACATACTATCGCTATCTTACTGATTATGATCTCGCCTTAGGGACTTTATGGGAGTAGTCTTGGGTTGCACTCGATATATCAAAGGCTTTTGATCGAGTATGGCATGCGTCGGCTACTCTCTAAGCTCCCTTCCTTGGGTTTCCTCCTCCTCTTTGCTTACTCTTGTCAAGTATTTCTCTTGGTCGCTCTCATATCAGGCACTCGTTTATGGAGCGTATTTTTCTTCCCTCCCTTTCCTGTTAGATTTGTCGGTGTCCTCTCTAAGTTCTTTTTCTCCAACTTTATCTTGATCTTTCAATCAAACGGATCTCTCTCAGCTGTACTTCTAACTCTGTTTCACTCTTATGCGAGACTCATACTCATTTGTTTGCAATCTAATCTCTCTATTCTAGAGTTTGCCTCTCTCTGTATTCTTGCGACCTGGATGCGATTTCCGGTGGGGTATCGCCACCAACTTCGTGAAATCAAACTCTTTGAAAAACTACACGATTTACATCTCCCTCATCCAAAAACCTAACTTTCTATTTTTCGCGGTTCTAAGCATCTCACGTTGACAACATAAAACATTTTTTGGTCTGAAACATAAACAAAAATTAATCTTGGAAATTTCATATCACAAGGTTGCTAAGGTGGCCTCAAAGAAACTGGGAGTTCATGCAGCAGGTCGCGGGATTTTTTCTTCTGCACAGCTACTCCAGTTATATAAGGGCCTTATTCCCCCTTGTTTGGAGTACTGTTCTCACATCTGGGGGGGCTCCGGCTCCACCCTTCTATTGGATAGAGTCGAGTCTAAAGCTAAGAGACATAAACTATAGACTGTCCCCTACTTTCTAACGCTCTTGAACTCTATCTCTGCGACGTGACGTTGGCGCACCATCTCTTTTCTATATGTACTGCAACGGTAGATGCTCAGAGGAGTTGGCCACTCGCATTCCAACTTAATATGCAGTTCAACTGTTGTAGTTACAACAGTTACTTTCCAATTTGACATTTAGGGATATCTGAAAACTCTAATTACTTTCCAGGGCTTGATTCACATACTGAGAGTTTGGTTGTGAATCTCATCAATTTAAGATCTGTTGTCATAAGAGCTTTAATCATTGTCATTTCTTGTTCTTCTCACATGCGTTGTATATCAGATCAAGACGTTAGGTTTTTGGATGTCTTAATAGCTGCAAAATCTTTCAAAATTGCATATGAGGAAGCGAAAAAATGCTGCTGCGATTTGCAAACAAGGATTTTCCATTCTTCTCAACTTAAAAACAAAGATAGAAATAAGTTGAACCCTGTGTACGGTATCCAAAATATCTTTATATCAAAAGGCTGTAATTTTGTTGTTTTGAAGATAAATTGACCATTTCTCCAAAACCTAAAGTGAATGTTTAGGAAATTATTTTGTATAAATTTTCTTATTTTCTTAAATGTTGATTTATGATCATAAAACTGTTGTTTTTTGCTATTTTGCCAATTTTTCCTGGTCGGTAACTTCACGTATTCTATTTTATATTTATGCATCAGATAGCATGGAATACATTATTTATCAAATGCTTTGATGAAATATAAGCTAACATAAACTAGTTCTCCTTCGTCAGAAAGTCATTTACTTTACCTATTTAAAATCGATCTTGAATTGAAAATATATTTCAGTACCCTGCGATTTTATTTGTATCTGAAACAATTAAATTTGGTATGGTTGAAACTTGAAGTAGGATGCACATAGTAGTAGGCTTTCAGCTCTTACCATGTCTTTAAGAGCTGTGAAAATATAGATTGCGATATTTTAGTGTCCCTAACAATTAAAATAGTATCTTTATTTATAATGTTCATATGTCAAACCATAGCTTGGTTTGTGTCTTTGCTGTGGATTTTACTTAACAAATTATCGAAGAATTAGGCCTTGTAGAATTATAAGCCATATAGAATTAGGCCTTGTAGAATTACCACTGATTTTCACGAGATCTCAGGCTTCAGAACATTAAGAGTATTCGCAGAGCAGGTGCACTACTATGATCACAAGTTCAAAATTTGTATTTTTTTTATCCCAAACCATATTGCTGCTTAATTGGATTGTTATATTTTGAGGAATGCAATTGGTGACGATGTATGTTACAGAAATTTTTTTAAAATGTATTCCATATCGTATTGTCATGCAAGTATTTTCATATTTATAGCGAAAACCAGAAGATGAACTGAAAAAGGAGGATGCTCAGAAAAAAGCCAAAGTTGAGAATGGAAGCGAAAATCATGATTTAAAGGTGATTAATTGTATTTAACAGCATTATGCATGGGAATTAATGTCATCATTTTCAGACATATAAACTCATTAACTATCTTTGACCTACTTAGTTTTGAGCTTCTGTAAATGGTAGAATTCTTTCTTTTTTTTTCTCTTGCCTCGCACGAACTTTTAGGATCAGCTATTTTAGCTTCTCTTTTGGTCGTCAGGTTACTCAGATTATTGTTCATAGATTAATGTAATTGGTGATAATTCCTTGTTTCTGAAAAAAATTTAAATTGTATTCAGTATTTGATTTTGTCATGAAATATTTTCAAATTATAGCGAAAGCCAGAAGAAGAGCTGGAAAAGGATTCACAGAAAAAAGCCAAAGTTGAAAGTGGAAGTGAAAAAAATGAATTAAAGGTGAGCTTATGCTATTCCAAATCCTATTCCTACTATTTTCTATCTTTCATTAACGACTTTTTGTAACGTCTTGACCTATCTACCAATGTTGCGGATTTCCCTCTTCCATTACTTTTTTCATTCAGTTAGAATGTTCCACACCATAATACAAATTAGTTTATTCAATAGACCTGATCCTTTTCGTATTATTTACTGAAATAAAAACTAAATTGTGACCAGTCTTACATGTAAAAGTTATTCGTGGTACCCTGCAATTCTTAAAGACCCTTTCCCAAAAACCAAATTGTACTTGCCTTACAAACACAAGTTTATAGGAATGCTCCACACCCGTAGAAAACGGAGTATTGGGTAACATCTCACATTGGCATCGTGGACAATGAAAAGGCAGACAAATTGGCTCTACTTGCCACTTTTATCGTAGATCCCAGCAGCTCACCACATTCATCAGCTCTGTCAGGGTTTTAAAGAACATTTATCAAAAATGCTGGTATGGTGATTGGAGTGAAGGTTTGGGTGAAAGAATTGGTTGTCATGGAGTTCACAACCATAGGCATCACAAAGAGTCCTTGTTTGCTTCCACATAGGTCACTCACGGACGCAACATCCCTAAGTGTTCCCATCCCCTTGTCTATTCTTTAAAACTACTACCACCATCATTTTATTGAATATAATACATTGCCAGCCACACCCCTTCGGAAACCCTTTTCCAAGTCTTAATTCAATACGAACCCATGAACATCAATCATTTCCTTGCCAATTCACTTGCGTTTAATAGTTTAGCTTTGAATTATTCAACATTTAAGTTGATTTATATCATCCCCTTAGTTTCATTTAGACACTAGGCCAGAATATACACCGCTCAGTGTGTGTGGGTGTATATATATATATATATATATATATATATATATATATATATATATATATATATATATATATATATATATATATATATATATATATATATTATATATATATATATATATATATATTATATATATATATATATATATATATATATATTCTATATATATATAATATATATATATATATATATATATATATATATATATATATATGTCAACTTTTCTCCAGATCATTTTGTTTTTTGTTTCCCTTTACAATTCATTTCAAATAAGTTTCATGAAATTGGCAAGGGTTACCATTTCTAATAAGTTCCTTCATAGACATGCTTTAAATATGAAATTTGGGAGTCCAACTTTATCAGGGTCATTTCTCCTCAAGATTTTAAAGGTTTATTTCAAAACCGTTCATTTCATAAGTTTCACAAAAATCTGGACTGGGGGTCCATTTAACTAGGACCAAATGTTCATTGTATATTTCATGGTCGGATGATGTGAAAAGGATTTAAAAGGGGTGAGCAAGTCAAAGAAAGAAAAAAATTAACATGTTCTCATTTCTTTACATCTGCCTTCCCTCTGCTACCCATGGACTGGGGTGGAGTGCACAAATATGCACCGGAAACAAAAGTTCAGTAGAAGAACATTACCGAAATTGACCAAGAATCCTCATACCCTTAGGTACAAGACCGTCGCATTCAAAATCCAGCCTGGAGCTTGATCCACCGCGACACCCCACATTATGGCATCTCGTCAGTGTCGTGGTTTATATCTTGGGCCAGACCCGCAACCAAGCCATTCACCCCTGTTCTGCACCATTCCCCTTGCCTGAACAAAATTCATTAATTTCCTTCAAACACTATTTATTACATCACATTCATCCACATTTTTGTTTTGGTCTTCCAGCCTGTTGCTTCACAACACCAATTTACAACTGCTTAACCATTCTACCACCATCCATCATTTTCAAATGAACAAACCACCTTAATATACTCATTTCTACATGTGCCACACCACACCCTAACTTGCTCATTCCTTAATTTATCAATTCTCACCCCTAATCAGATTATCCATCTGAACAAACTTCACACTTTTTCCACATCGTAGCTTCACAACTATATGCCAAACCAAAGCACAATAGAGACTTGTCCCCTTTCATTCACAAAGATTTAATTGCGCCTACCGCTAAGTCTTTCCTACTACACTGCGTCATCAGCTCCCTTTTCATCCACCATTCCCCAATATTTAAATTCGGATACTTGCCACAGTTGGCTACCATCAAACATGATTTCGCACTTCGGACTCTATTCACTTACAGCATCTTGCTATTATCTTTCAAACACTCCATTATGCATATTCAGCCAAACCTCTCTTCTGATCTTTTGAAACTTATTTAGATTAACCACAAAACTAAATTATCTGCATACAATAAGCAAGGTACCCTCCACTCTATCATTTTCTGTCGATCTAACACCCTCCCCTACTCTAAATTCTTTCATCTTCTCCATCCATATACAAATTAAGGTCATTGAGACAACACATACCCTGCTTCACTCTCCTATTAATATTAAATCATTCTTGCGCACTGAAAATTTTCTCATTTTCTCACTAATATGCTTCAGTGTGAAATTTTGATCTACACATCCTCTACCACTTTTAAAATGCATATTGTGGTTCTTGAACAATCAACCGTAATAGTCACTCCACTCAATCTTTCTTCCAAAATACCAGCGTATTTTCCATACAACCCTTAATAAACCAATTTCCCTTATCTCCCTTACCCTTATTTATACAAGAGTGCTCTCCTCCAGTCCTCTGGAACTACTCTCTCGATACTCTGATACACAACTTCCATATCCAGTCAATCTCAAATACACCTATATACTTATTATTTCACCAGTATTTTTAAATACCTGCTGATTTACTTTACGTTCTTATTCTTCTACCATCAAACCGATACATATTCATTATCACCTCATCACTGCAAATGTTATGAAGATTTTCAAAATTTTCTCTCTCCACACCTTACGTCCATCTAATCAGTCACGAAAGCACCATTCCAATTCATTATTCTAAGAAGATTCCCCTTACTCTTTCTTATACTTTCTTACTTCCTTCCAGAAGAGCTTCCTATTCCCTTGTAGGTCCCCATTCATTAATTATCCTTCCAAATTGTTCATTAACCCCCTTCTTTTCTAATACGTCTGCAACTTCTGCCCATAATCATTTCCTCAATATTTTTATACACCTTTCCCTCGCAATCTCATCATTGACTTTTATTAGTACATTTAGCCACGCATTTTTTTCCACTGCTTGCTTCATCTCATCAATCCACATTTACTATTGACATTCTTACTTCGCACCTTAGCCCACCCATATACTTCTCTTGCTCTGCTAACTATCGCTTCCTTCATTTGCCTCCAGATTTGCTCAGGATCATGTTCCATTCACCTGAATTATCTACATGTGGACTCGCATACTTTAACTTATAACCATGTTTTCCTAATCTCACTTCTAATTCTCCCCACTTACTTCCTCTCCATCCAAGACCTCACTGATTTAATATTAAATAAAACGTTATAATCTTATTCCCAGTCCCATCACTGATTTACTTTCCACCACATACTTCACCAATGCAAAATCAATCTTACTTTTCACTTCAACCATCTCTTCCCCACTCTTGTATACTTTCGGATAATATTTCTCTCCTCGAACAAAATTTAATCCCCTTCCTACCACTCTTATTCTCTCTTTATCTCAAAGGCACCCATTATCCCATCCCTCTTTCGATTACCTAACCACCCATTAAAATCACCGACCACAACCACTCTGTAACTCGCACTCATCTCTAAAACCACATTCAAATCATTCCAGGGGAATCTTTATTCTAAACAACACCCACACATTCTCAAATTTAAATTTTACTATTAATATTGTAGCACTCACACACACACCATCATGTGTTTGTCAATTAATCTCCTATGTATTACTTTCTTCATTATCCTTTCCATTCCTTTCCCTTTTCTTTCCTTTGAACAGTTTCCATATTAGCCGATTTAAACTTTAAAAAAAAATTTTTTTTTGTCATAAATGCGGAGTATTGACAAAAAAAAAGGTTGAAAGTTAAGGCATGAGTGTCTCGAGTGTTGTATGAAGGATTGGTTGTATCGGTCTTAAAAATAAGTGGATCGCTGTGAATAAAATCGGAGTAAATTTGAAAGAAAAATATGTCAGAGACGAGATGTAGGGATGTGCTAGCAAAAGTAAATGAAGACTTAGAAGGAATTGTTAAAGCGAATCATGTATATAGAAGAAAAAAAAGTGCTCACGAAAAAGTAAGAATTGAAGGAGTCCCTTAGATTTGAAAGAGGAGCTAGAGAATGTAATAACATTAGTGGAACTAAATTAAATGGTTGACGTTTTATCTTTTCAAATTGAGACGCAGAAGTAAACAAATTTTGGCTTCTTGTGGTCTGGTAAAAATGGAATGCAAAACAAAGCTCTAACCATGAATTTTTTTAAGGTTGTGCGCTTAGAAAAGAATTTTGAATAATTGTGAACAGAGGAGCAAGAAAAGCTTCTATGGAACTCTTGGGATAAATTTAGATAAATCAAAATGGGTTGTTTGTGCATCATAATTTATGAATGTCCAGAACATGTGTAAACAGAACTTGCGACTTAAGAAAATTTAAGATTAGAAAGAGCTAAAAGATTTCATTATTTCCTTAGAAGACTGATATATGTATTTGGCAGAATTGAAAGAATTTTTGAACACTAAATTCTTTAGTATGTAGGAAAATTTGATTAGATGGGATATTAGAATACTCCCATGAAGAGGGGTTTGATAATAAGTTGTTAACAAGAATACAATGAAGTCTGCATTTATCAAAAAAGTCGTATATTTCAATAAAATTAGGAAGTTGTCTTTAAAAATGAAGATGCATCATGGTAAAATAAAATAAAAAGATATGGAGAAGGAAACTGGCAATAGTTGGGAAGATAGTTTACATTTTAGAATTCTATTAATTTAAAAATAAAATTCTTTTTTGTTTAGAATGGATGTCAATTGCGATAGTTTGTGGACAATATTTATGCCGATAAATGATACAAAAGTTGTAGTATCGGAACATGTTGACAACCGAAACCTGTTTGAGATAGTAATAACTTGTTTAGACCAAAGGTAGGGTTACCTTTTGGAAAAACGTTCAGAAATCTTAGCCATGGATGTTAGTAATTTTTAGGGGAAGGAAATTCACGGTAATGGTGGATCCAGTTGCAAAATAGTTATGCAATTAGTATGAATAATAAAAGGCAAAAAACTTTTGACTTTAAAATCTACATTAGGCTAGCATGGAGTGGTGTGATTTATGTATTTTGGATTTGGGACACAAATGATAGAATGATTATTTATTTATCTAACAAATATTATTCGTTTATATTTTTTTAGAATGATTATTTATTTATCTAACAAATATTATTCGTTTATATTTTCCAGGTAAAGGCGAGTTCAACAGAAGAAGAAATGGAAATATGTGAAGGACAGAAAGAAACTGTTGCGTAGTAAATGTTGTTTATTTTCTAATCGATTTCTATTTTATTTATTTTTTATTTTTTTAGTATTTTTTTAAATTACGAAATAAAAGTTTTTGAATAAATTTGTTGTAATTTTCCTATTCTTTGTATGTTATATTCGTTTTTAAAGTAATCTATAATGAATTTTAAAAGTTAGTCTTTTATCTTCATTGACACCTTATTAAAAACGGCTTTTTTGTAAATATAAATTATTTTATAAGTTTTTGTTATTTAAGATTTGTGTAGCGTTGGTGGATCTGTCAAAATGTTCTAAATATTTTTTTAAAAATTTAATTTAACTCTAAGTTTTACTTAAACCAATTAACATGTTAGTAAGAAATGTTATGAAGATTTTTTATACTTAGTTTACTATCATTATTTCTAACGAAGTTAAAAGTATTTATAGATGGTGTGGAATAATGGGGTGAAAATAACCTTTATACCTATTTAGATTCATGAACAATGGCTAGGCTACAGAGGACCAAAGGATGTTTGCACAATTGTTTAGTTATCTAAGGAACAATCCCTCGGCGATTGCTTTCTATTAACTTACAAATCTTTTTTTTTAGTGGCGCACCCCCAAGAATAAAAAAATAAATTTCATGCACCTATATCCTTTCAATATCTTAAATTACTTTTACCCCCCCAAGACTGGTGGTAAGGTGCGTGACAAGCATCTGAAAAGAAAAGTAGTAGAAGAATATGACTAGTCGAAAAGAAAGCCCAGCCTTGCCGCCCTGTTTATACCTATTAGTGAGAATCGTCGCAGTCAGAAAATCTACCCTAGAGCTTCACGGGGACCGCGAACGGGACCTCTCACTATTGGCATATATCAAAGTGTAATGGTTAATTCCCTGGCCCCAGGCGGGCTCACAAACCATAACCCCTCACAAAAACCGCCATTCACTCCTATTATTGCACCTTTATCTCTCGTTCTCCCAAGCTCTCATTTCTCTCCTTAAGACATTCGTTTACTGACTCAATCCACTTTTTCTTCGGTCTCCCAGCCGGTCGATTCCCAACAGACTCATCACTATACAACCGCTTTACCAACCCACTGTCATTCATCCTTTCCACATGGCTAAACCATCTCAACGTACTTTCATTTATTCTGTCATTTACCCCTTTCTTCACACCACATAACTCTCTTAATACGTTCATTCCTCATTTTATCAATTCTTCTCACACCTAACATGCCTCTAAGATTGTCCATCTGAACACTTTGAACCTTTAGATCTATACCTCTTATTCCAGACCATAGTCTCACTAATATACATTAACACAGGTAACAACATGACCTCATATATATATATATTATATATATATTATATATATATATATATATATATAATATATATATTATATATATTAATATAGATTAAATAATATACTATATATATATATATATATATATATATATATATATATATATTTCAATGTTTTTTTTTTTTTTTTTTTTTTTTTTGTAATGAAAAACTGATTTTGTTTTAAAATTTATAAAGTAATTCAAATAATTTTCTATTTTTAACTTTTAAGAAATTTACTCTTGAAGAATAACGGGAAGATATATTTCGTGAAATATGACCACTTTCAACATAAAGCGTTCGTAACTAAATTGTAATTTTCCACTCAAATTTTAGTCAGTCTTGTGTTGTCTGCTTTCACGTACAGATTATGGAGTATATTTAACAGGGTTCACACTTTCTGGAAAGTCGGGGAAAAAAAATTGGTCAGGGAAACGTTTTAAGATATGCTGAAAGTCGGGGAAATTCCAAAAAAGGGAAATTTTAAAATTTCAAAACCTGAAGAATGATCCATTAACCAAGTTTCATATTTTAGATATATTTTTTTTCCTTACTGTATAATTGTGGAATAAGATGTATTTGATAAATGAATGAAAAGGATGGGCGAGGAATGACATTCCATAAATCTACTATCCTGCTTTCTATTTTTAGTTCACTATTACCTACTATTCTTCCTATTCTGTTCGTAGAGGTTGTTCCAAGTTCATCCTTTTGATTGAAGGTGATTGGTGTATGGATGTTTTATAGACTTTACGACTTAATTTGTTTATATCTTTTTCTTTTTAGGGATTTATACTTTTTGAGTTTTTTTTTTTTTTGAGGTTTGACGAAGTGATTTTGGATTTTTGTGCAGTGAAGGTTATTTATTATTTATTTAAATTAAATTTACTTCAAAACAAAAAAAAACTAACTTACAACAAGTGGTTGGACGTCAAACTGAACCCACAGTTTATCAGGTGGTTGGTGAAAGGACCTGATAGTTTCCCAAGGCATACTGTAAAGTATGTAAAAAGATCTTTGATCATCTAACATGGGACGGCAAGCCGCAGTTCTCACATTCAAGAGGGGAAACTCATTTGAATTTAATTAAAACTATCAACCCAACCATCATTTAAAAAATATACTTATGTGTTCTAATAATACATATATTAGTGAAAGTGTGTGCACTGAAATTATGCCATTCCAATTCAAAAAAAAAAAAAAAAAAAAAAAAAAAAAAAAAATCTTCTAATCATACTCAACCGATTGTAAATGACCCTGAGTGTTCTATTTATAACCAACCAGACGCAACTATCAAATCAGTTTCATCTTTTTGCATTAAAGATGAGGTTACAAGATCTGAAATACTATGGGCAAAAATTAAGGTGTTGGGATTGATAAAATGTCTTCAAACTCGTGTGCAGATATAATGGGAAACCATAAAAATTTAAATGTTTCCAGATAGTGCTGTAGCTTTCAAATTTTAAAATGGGGCCGATGAAAATGTAAATATGTGATTAACCATGGACTTGCTCCCTATTGTTCTTAGAAAGCAAAGCACAATACACTTACTTTTGCAGTGAAGCGCATTCTACCCTTGAATTAAAATTCAAAAAATATTTTTTGGATGGTATTGCTTTTCTAAGGGACTTGATTAGTTTTTTTTTCTATTTAGTACCTAGCGGAATCAATTGTTATGTGCGAATTGTGCAAATTATAAATTAGGACTATATTTCGCATGGAAATGCGACAGTGGGAAGGAGGGTTTTCTATTAAATTAAGCAATTTTAGTGGAGAATCTGAAAAACATAGTCTGATTTCTCAAAGAACAGTGCACAATGCATATAAGATCTCATGAAGTATTCATAAAGTTCCTATCACTCAATGAAATGTTGACAAATGTAGAGCTGCCCATAGGAGATATTAAAAAAACATCTCAGAGTCAAAACAGAACCAGAAGAGAAGATAATAAAAAAGGTTGAAAAAAGAAAATTTATCCATACAGATCTAAAACTTGAAAAGAGCAGAGAAAAGATGTAAAACTGAAAAGCTTTTGATAGAGGTCCCCTCTCAAAAACAGACAAGAAATTTTTGAGATGCTTTGAAGAAGAAAAAGTTAACCTAAATCTCCCATTAGAACTTTTTGTTGATCACAGTGCGACTCTCTCTCCACCTAGTCCATTATGTAAGCTTTTAA